>JAOPUL010005356.1:43553621-43564705 GCA_027564515.1 Octopus rubescens
CCTACGAGGCACGAACCCATGTTGACAGTTGGAGATGGCGCTATGGGTGAGAAGATGGTCCATAATAGCCTTTTTTATGATGATGATGAAGTTGCAGCAGTTCAAATAATATCTTGTTTTAAAACTATGTTACTGAACATGAGATGATTTTTGATGATGCAATTTGTTTTGAAAATGAATGCCTTTACTACCAATAACTACTCAACTGCAAAAGTAGAAATGGAACCTATCAAACTTTTTAATGTTCCCTACATAAATATATTGACACTAACTTAATTATTGATTTTTATGTAGATGGCATCTTATCTCTTGATTTATTTTTTAAAATATGCTATCTGTGTATGCTTCCTTACATACAAATATTGAATATCTACTTAATGATCACCACTTTGGCAAGTATAGTGGTGCTTATGTTTCAAGCTAAAACATGTCTCAAGTTGTCTCTTGTACTTGCTGAAATGATTAAAATAATACTAGTTATTGCATTAATGTCTTTACTCACCAAATAATATTTTTTAAGTAGCTTTTTAATGCTCATTGCATTAACCCTTTAGTATTCAGAATACTTTGTCAAATGTTATGCTTTTTTATTCACATTGTTTTGAATTAATCATGCATTATCTTGTAGCTTTCAGATTTCAATAATATGATCGTTTATTTTCATAATGTCATTGGAGGGTAGGTATGAGAGGTTGGATCTGGTCAATTTGAACATAAAACAGGTGGAATATTTGGGCCTGATATGGCCAGTTTAAATACTAAAGGGTTAACTATTAAGTTAATACTAACTTAATGAATGTTATGTATGATACTGAGATACATAATAGCTATGGTTAAGATTTTAACTAAGACCATGAAGTCAATAATCTTTGATCTCAACTTCACAGCAAAAATGAAAATAAACCAATAATGATATAACTAAGTAGAAACTGAACCTTATATGACCTAGCTAAAGTAGATCCATTCATATCAAATTCAATTTGGCATTGCGATGATAGTTGAAACATAGCATAAACATTTTGTCATGGTTTAAGCATAAAAGACAACTTCAAATAAGCACTGAAAATGAAGGTAATTTACAAAGGTTTGTTGTTTATAGCAGTGAATTGTACCAGGTCAGAATTAAGAGAACTGGCCATAGGCACACAGCTTGCATGTGATTGGATACAAACCATCAACGTTTTGCCTGGTTGCCCTACTTCACATCAGTTCAGATGTTATATAGAAATGGATGGAGAACAGCTCAGTGGTGTTCCTGCATGAATACATAAAGTTTGGATCATCATCATCATTTAATGTCCACTTTCCATACTAGTATGGGTTGGATGGTTTGACAGGATCTGGTGAACTGCAAGGTTGCATTGAACTCCAATGTCAGCTTTGGCATGGTTTCTATGTCTGAATGCCCTTCCCAATGCCAACCACTTTACAGTGTATTGGGTGCTTTTTATATGTCACTGGCACAGTGAGGTTCTCGAGTAACTTTCAAAAGAGAAAAAGAACAGGAAAAAAAAGAAAAAGCTCCCACTACTAAGTGGGGGGAGTATTTGAAAGGAGAAGGTGGCTTTATGCCAGGTGTTGAAAGGCTAAAATATGATAGAAGGACAAGCACAAGAGATATATGACTACCCCACATATAGGAGTGGGTGAGAGTAGTTGAGAAGAAGAAGGAAGGCAGTACTCTCAAGGTACAAGAAGGTGAGCATAAGAGAGGATACAGACAGTAGATCCTGGAAGGAGAGGAGAGAGTGGATACTTTTTAACACTATTTCTACATATTTATATTTCTACATATTTATATAAATCATAAACTATTATTATACTAACTATACTCTTCTTTCACACACTTTGTTGATGCTGCCGCCTCAAACAACTGGACTTTGTCAATGCTTCCACTACACACAACATTGTTCCTTCATCAACACCACATCCAACGTTCACACGGCATTGTCGATGCTGCCGCCTCACGCAGCATTGTCGATGCTGCCGCCTCACGCAGCATTGTCGATGCTGCCGCCTCAAGCAACAAGACTTTGTTGATGCTGCCTCCTCAGCAACAAGACATTGTTGATGCTGCCGCCACAAGCAACAAGACTTTGTCAATGCTGCCACCTCAAGCAACAGGACTTTGTCGATGCTTCCACCTCACGCAGCCTCAAGCAACAGGACTTTGTCGATGCTTCCACCTCACGAAGCATTGCCAATGCTGCTGCCTCATGCAGCATTGTCGATGCTGCCACCTCACGCAGCATTGTCAATACTGCCGCCTCAAGCAACAAAACTTTGTTGATGCTTCCGCCTCATGCAGCATTGTCGATGCTGCCGTCTCAAGCAACAAGACTTTGTCGATGCTGCCGCTTCATTGCAGGAAGATTTTATCGATGTGGCACTACTTAGCAATTGAATTCTCGATGTGACCACTTCTTGTCAATACTGCCACTGTCTCGATGCAACCGCTTCTTGCAACTGAACTTTCAAAGCGGCTGCTTCTTAGCCACAGGGCTCTCGACCTGGCCACTTCTTTGCAACAGGACTCAGCACGACCCTCGGACTTTTGATGCTGCCACTTCATAGCAATAGGACTCTAAAGTGTCCGCAGCATCAAGATTTTCTTGATGTGGCCACTTTGTAGCAATGGGACCTCTTGACGTAGATGCTTTCGGATGGTGCCTAACCAGTACAGGACTATCAATATGGGTGCGTCTTTTCGAAAACCGCAATGTGCCAAGTATCTTGGTCCTTTGTCATCTCTACCAAAAGCTTCAGTGCAAAGAGGTTATCCATGAGCACCTCATCCCATGACTTCTTTGGTCTGCCTCTTCCCTGAGTTCCATTCACTTTGAGTGAACGGCATTTCTTTATGGAGCTCTCAGCCTCCATCCGCATCACATGGCCAAACCATCCCAGTCTTCTCTCTTGCATACTGCATTTAATTCCTCTTGTGTCTAGCTTCTCTCTTAGTTCTCCGACGCACATGTATACTTACATTACACATTCAGCATAGCATACTAGCCTCATTTCTTTCTAGCCTTCACATGTCCTCTGAATTCAGAGCACATGTCTCACTTCCATGTAGAATAGCCGTTCGGACACATGCATCATACAGTCTTTCTGTTACTCGAAGAGAGAGCCCTTTGGTGGCTAACAGAGGTAGGAGCTCTCTGAATTTTCTCCATCCTATTCTTATTCTCGCCACTACATTGTCTGTACAGCCTCCCTTACTATAATCTTGTCACCTAGGTAGAAGAATTCATGCACTACCTCTAAGGAGCCTCCAGAGCATTGGACCGACTTGGGCACATGGATATCAGCATTTTGTATAACTCCTGTGCATCTTCTACATATGAACCCTATTTACTTTGATAATCTACCCATTATTCCACTGCATCTCTTATGTGTCCATAACTTACAGAGAACAGCATATGGAATTCCTGCCTACGTCTTTCCTACACATCGAGCAGGGCCATTTACCTGAAGCATGTAGGGTCCTGTCTGTTTTCTTGCTTACTAAAACCTTAGTCTTTGCTAAGTTAACTTTAAGACCCTTAGATTCTAGGTTTTGCTTCCACATTTGGAATTTCCTTTCTAGCTCAGCTATAGACTCCTCCCCTTAAAAAAGATACCACCAACACATTATATAGTTAGAGAGAGTAATAGAAAAATCCACTACCTCATTTTCAGCACGTTTGGTAGCTAAAACACTATCATACAATCTATCTAGAGATACACTCTATCTTGTGGAAGATGTTATCAAGAACCAAACCACATCAGAGAAATTTCAGATGCTGTTTGCTAAAGATCCTTTATTAAATAGAAATCTTCTTGCAGGCTCTGAACATATACCCACATTTTAAACATATGCCGTTCTTGAATGGGTAGAGCACCTTGATGGTTTAGCAAACATTTGTTTGTTAAACCATCAAGTTATATTTATGTATATGTTTACTTGCACATGCGCGTGTGTACACACACACTCACACACACACACACACACGTGCATGCACACACACGTGCATGCACACACACGTGCATGCACACACAAATAGAGAGTGTGTGTGTGTGAGAGAGAGAGAGTGAGAGTGAGTATTTCAAAAGTAGCTATAACATATTTTTGCTAACAACTGAGCTCAGGTGAGCTTCTTAAAGAACATTCTCTTCTTTCTAGCCTTCTCTCACAGTGCTTTACCACAGCCATCACTCTTCACCCCACACCATTCATTAAGCATTCCACCTTCACCCTTTTGACTGTCAAAGCTCAGGGATTCCAGAATGGCAGATGTAATGCCTTACTGCTTATATTTCCAGCCACCTGAACTACCCCCAGGAAGTTGAACAAGATTACCCTTTTATTGTGCCATATTTAAAAGTGTGATGAAGTCATTTTTTCTAAAATATATAAATGTGTGTGTGTGTGCACGTGTACACACATTGTTAGATTCACAATAAAATGCAAAATAAAATCTTATGTATTTAAATGCTGAGGGGACTTCTGGCTCACCCTGCGTGTGTGTGTGTGTGTGTGTGTGTGTGTGTGTGTGTGTGTCCCCTACCATAAAGCTGCCTCTTGAGCTTCACAGTCTTACAAGCTGCATAGTAGCCTCACTAGCATTGGTTCCACAAAGACAAAAATAAAGCACCCGGTACCTGCTGTATAGTAGTTGACACTAGAATAGGGCATCCAGCCATGGAAACCATACCAAAGCAGATAGTGGAGTACGGTGCAGTTTTTGAGCCTGTTAGATCATGTCAAAGCAGCATTGAATATGGACTCTGATGATAAGTATGAATTTCTGTTAGTTTCAATAACCACAATACAGTTGTTCAATCAACACTGCATTACCTGCTCATGGAATTAGCATGTAAGTGGTTGCGTATTCCACAGGCATATGTAACATCACTAATTTTCAAGCAGAATCAGTGTGACACAGTGTATGACAAGGCTGTACCTTTGAATTACAGGTACAAACCATCCAAAAGTGATTGGTTGACCTTAGACTGTAGAAAATGACATTTGCCCCAAATGGCTGCCAGTAGGAACAAACCCAGGATCTCGTGGCTGCAAAGCGAGTTCTGAACCATTTGGCTGTGTGCTGGATATATGTGGGAAATTTCTAGCAGGCCATAAATACAATGCGACCTAATGTAAATGCTATGTGGCATGCTCCAAATTTTAACCTTCAGACATAACATCAGTGTCAACATAGCTGCTTAACAAGACGAAGATGAATGAAAGCTGACTGGATCAATTGGTTATAAAGACTGTGTGTAAGAAAGAAACTCGATTCAAATCTTTGTCTGTTAAATAATATTTATTTGTTCAACCTTCCAATACATGTTATGTGTTGTTAGTAAAACCATCGTGATTTGCTGATGTCCTTTTGTGTAGTTAATAGCAGTGTATAGGCATGTTTTGTGGTCGAGAAATGAGAGAGAGACGCTATACGAAATAATTGCACGGTGATGCATGCTGTGGAGCCAAGATGGAATGACTCTCTACGTGATACACGCACATGTTTTGCTGTGAGAGCCGAGGATGTAAAATCTCTATTGATACAAAGCGTGTTGTCTATTAATTAGGTTTATTCAAACATGGTTGTTATCATCATCATCATCCTTTAACGTCTGTTTTCCATGCTGGCATGGGTTGGATGGTTTGACTGGAGGTGGCAAGCCCGGGAGGGCTGCACTGGTTCTAGTCTGATTTGGCTTGGCTTCTACGGCTGGATGCCCTTCCTAACGCCAACCACATTACAGTGTATGCTGGGTACTTTTAACATGCCACCGGCACTGGACTCTCGACGCTACTGCAGACCGGGGCCAGTCAAACTTAAGGACCGGGGTACACATAGACCAGAGACAAACAGCATTTGTAGACCAGAGACGATATCATTCTGGAAAATTAAGTTACCTCATCAAAATTTCATGGCTACAAGAATTAATACATGATTAATTCAAAACAATGTGAATAAAAAAGCATCACTTTTGACAAAATAATGCGAATACTAAAGGGTTAAGATGATGAGCTGAAGGAACTGTTGGTAAGCCAGACAAAATAATTAGTGTCATTTTGTCTGTTTTTACATTGAGTTCAAATTCCACTGATGTTCCACTGGTGAAGGCACATGGCTCAGTGGTTAGAGTATCGGGCTTACAATCGTGAGGTTGTGAGTTCGATTCCCAGACCGGGCTGTATGTTGTGTTCTTGAGCAAGATACTTTATTTCACGTTGCTCCAGTTCATTCAGCTGTAGCAATGAGTTGCAATGCCACTGATGCCAAGCAGTATCGGCCTTTGCCTTTCCCTTGGACAACATCGGTGGCTTAGAGAGGGGAGACTGGTATGCATGGGTGACTGCTGGTCTTTCACAATTACAACCTTGCCCAGACTTGTGCCTTTCTAGGTGCAAACCTATGGTCATTCAAGATTAACAGGGATAGGGGTATCTTTACCCTTTTTTAGATTCCGAGTTCAAATTCCACTGAGGTTGACTTTGCCTTTCATCCTTTCAGTGTCAATGAAACAAGTACCAGTCAAGTACTGGGGTTCATGTAATTGACTTCCCTCTTTATTCAAAATTGCTGGCCTTGTGCCAAAATTAGAAAGAATTATTATTATTATTATTATTTGTCAGTGTGTGTGTTAGTTTATTTCATGTTTCTTACTTTTAAACATTTACCACATATCACAACACAAGAATTAAACATCAATTAAAGAAGGAGCCTCTATGTGGTTGGTTGGCTTGCTAAAAATAGCAACAAAGCTTTCTCAAATCTTATAAGACTACTTTATTTTTCAGTTTTTTGAAAGAAAAGAAGGGCAGGACACCTTGAACAATGAAGTTTTAGATATACAGAGTAGACAGTTTTGTAATGATTGCATTACCTTTTGATGGTATGTCTGTTCAACCAACTATGACCTGGGGTTAAACACAAATGATAAAGATAAACCACATGTGGCTGAGTCATTAAATTAATTAATTAACCCTTTCATTACCATATTTCTGTTGGAATTCCACACTGCTTTAGTTTCAATTAATTTTGAAACTTGTGAAGACTCTAGTGAAATAACTTTGTCGCTATTAATCTGGTGTTTGATATATAAATCAACATGAAATATTGATGGAAGGTTTTAAATCATATCGTTTTAACCCTTTCACACAATGTTTCTGTTGAAATGCACTAATTAATTTTGGAAATAATTAAGAATTTAGTAAAACAACTTTGTTGTAATTAATATGGTGTTTGGAACATAGATCAACATGAAATTTTGATGGAAGGTTTTAATTTAGATCACTTTAAAACAAGAAGCTTTGTATCATAGCAACAGGGGTCGTCTCAGGCAGGTTGGCACCCCAAAAAATTATGATGGTTTCTAAACTTTCTAAACATGTCCAACCCCATGGTGAGGAAGAATGAAGAATTATATGGATTCAATCTGTACTTTGTTTTCTCATTAATAACAACTACAACCAAGGCAGCGAGCTGGCAGAGTCGTTAGCATGCCGGGAGAAATGCTTAGTGGCAATTCTTCCGACTTTATGTTCTGAATTCAAATGCCGCCGGGGTCGACTTTGCCTTTCATCCTTCCGGGGTCGATAAAGTGAGTACCAGTTACGAACTGGGGTTGATAAAATCGACTACTCCCCTCCCCGAAAATTCCAGGCCTTCGTGCCCAGTATAGAATGGAATATTTATTATTGTCAAAGCTCGTGGCTAAGTGGTTAAGGTATTGTACTTGCGATTTAGCAATTGTGGGTTCGATTCCCGGGCTGAGAGGCGTGTTGTATTCTTGAGCAAGACACTTCATTTTACATTGCTTCAGTCCACTCAGCTGTAAATGGGTAACCTTGCAACAGAGCCTTCCGATGGGGGGGAAATGTTGGCCTGTTCACCTAACCAGCGAGGTGGCATCATTTGAAAGCTAAAATGATGCAAAGCGCATTGTGACTAGCGATGTGGAATAACATCCAATTATCTGGTCAATCACATATAATAATTATTATTATTATTATAAAGGCGGCGAGCTGGCAGAATCGTTACCGCACCAGGAGAAATGCTTACCGGCAATTTTTCCAACTTTACGTTCTGAGTTCAAATGCCACCGGGGTCGACTTTGCCTTTCATCCTTTCGGGATCAATAAAGTGAGTACCAGTTACGAACTGTGGTCGATGAAATTGACTATTCCCCTCCCAAAAAAATTTCAGGCCTTTGTGCCCAGTATAGAAAGGATAATTATTATTATTACTATTTTCAGCTCCAATATCCCAGTGAAAACAACCTGATGTCTCGTCTGTTTAAAAAGGATGCCACTGTCAGAGAAGCACAGGTAACATTTTGATTTCCTCTCAGTTAAACTTCTTCCTTACTTTATGCATATATGTAAGAAAGAGCATTTGTCCCTCCATAGAATACCATCTCATTTCTATAGAGGAGACTCCATAGGAACAAAAGTTGAAATGTCTGGTCATATTATAAGGAAACAATGTATTATATATATACACAGACACAAATGCATTACATTTACATATAATTCGAGCTGGCAGAATCGTTAGCATGCCGGGCAGAATACTTAGCGGCATTTCGTCCGTCTCTACATTCTGAGTTCAAATTCTGCCGGGGTCGACTTTGCCTTTCATTCTTCCGGGGTCGATAAAATAAGTACCAGTTTAAAACTGGGGTCGATGTAATCGACTAAAATCCTCCCCCGAAATGGCTGGCCTTGTGCCTAAATCAGAAACCGTTATTAGAAACAGTGTTAGATAACGGCTGCATAAGTATTTACAGATGCCTTTGCCCGTGACATTTAAGCATCGTCATAGAATCGTGTATATGACTTATAGATCGAACATAAGGATTGATTTCAAAAGGAACAGAATCGATTCTTTGCTTTTCTAGAACGGCTTATTGCATTTCTTTTATAATTAAGAAAAGCCTCGTTAATTTTAAAATATCCGTAGTCTGCTCAATGCTAGTATGATAAGCGTGCACAGATATATGGAGTAAACCAAATAGATAAATGTGTTGCTTAAGAGCATAATACCAGCGAACGAATCGAACAACTTACTTTGTGGTAAATCGTTCCTGAATCTCTGTCTTCTTTAATAAATATCAGTTAATAGAGTATATTAAAACTGTTATTAGTGATGTGCTTTAGAATCCCTCAATGTTTAATGGGGATGAGCAAGCAATTATATACGTCAACTTATATCATTGGTATTATATATATATGTATATATCCTGAGAGACGAACATGCCTGATTTGATTTGACGTATTGAATAGCGCCAGAGACTTAATATGAAGCTCAACTATTTCTACCAACTCAACAACTCTTAGATAATTAAATTATCGCCTGTATAAAGAAAACGAATCAATGAGGTCAGTGGCACTTTGGTTTGATGTGACAAGCTGAACATTATTATAATATTTGTTTTAAACTGTTTCAATGATGTATGATCCAGTGAGCTTTATTTTCTTGCCAAACATGCATAACGAAATACATAAATTTAGTATTGCATGCGAACAGGAGAGAGAAAAAAAATATATAAGAGCATACATAGGAAATAGAAGAAAAAAACATTTTCACTTCAATGAAAGACACGGCCTATTTCGGCCTTTACTTACCTAATACAATAGCTAACGTCTTTGTGGCTTTTTTTTCTTTCCTCATGGCATTCTTTGCACTTTGGCTGCTCTCTTTCTTTATTTTAATCTCTTTCTTGTGGAAGTTAAATTTTGTCACATACTTTTTCTTAGCTGAACCGCCCCTTTTATTAAGTCCTGCAAATTTCTGTTTGGGCGGTGAAAGCAAGTTTTTTGGAGGAGTCGATGACCCAACGTCAGTAGGAGCGATAGGGTTAGTAGTGGCCGAGGCTGCAGCCGCCGCAGCGGTACCAGCAGAAGAGTTATTAGTAGGAGTTGTAGTAGTAGTCGATGTGCCTACATCGAACTGCGTTTCTATTTCGACATTGGATTGCGAGGCGTAAACCTGGACGCCATCTTGTTTCAGTGAGGTCCTCTCGTTGTTCACATCGTTCAGCATCATACATTCTGTACACCCTGTTATATTACTATTCTCAATAACATGGCCTTTATGTTCACTGCTCGGGGTACTCTTTTGAATACTGTCATCATCTACATTATCGTCATATAATTCATCGTCATTTAAGCCTGCATCATTACATGCTGCTGTGTTTACAAGAACCTCATCTTTGCCAGCTTTCAACCGACCTCGTCCAACGTTGTTTGAAGACTCAGTGGACTTCATATTCAATCTAGAATCATCAATATCGAACTTGCTGGTTGTTGCTTTATTTTCTATAACATTTGCCAGCGCTTCACGTTCCAGTTTTTGCTTAGCTTTTCTCTCTTTAACTTTTCGACTGCGAAGCATTAGCACTCTGTATATTCTCCAATATAGAAAAATCATCACAATTGACGGTATATAGAATGAGCCCATGGAGGAATATATAAGAAAATCTGAGTTGAAAAATGCACAGACGAATGGTCTACGTTTGTCAGAGTAATTAACTCCTAAAGCTATTGGGGCAGCAATAGCTATGGATATAAGCCATACTAGCATTATCATTACATAGACCCGTTTAGAATTCTTGTGTTTTGAGTACTTTATGGGTTGAGTGACGGCAATAAATCTGAAATTATAAAACAGAAACAATAGAGATATTACCATTAAACTCTCTCTCTTTCTCTCTTTCTCTTTGCTTCTCTCTCGCCCCATACATAAACACGTACAAGCACACATAGGAAGTCACACCTTCACATCTACACACAGTGACATATAAACATAGATACGCAAATTTGTTTATACTGTAATAAAATATACAAATAGAGGTTAACATAGTGTAAAGTCTTTCGGTTTGAGTGGCAATAAATTCTGTAAGTCTAGACATAATGGCTTTGTGGTGAAGTGAAACGAACCAGTTAAGAATAGCAGGTCGAATGAAGCACGAATATTTACGCACAAACTGAAATACATACACATACAACGGACGTGCATACATACATACATACATACATACATACATACATACATACATACATACATAAATACATACATACATACATA
>JAOPUL010005356.1:43810296-43820919 GCA_027564515.1 Octopus rubescens
ATACATACATACATACATACATACATACATACATACATACATACATACATACATACATACACACACACACACGCATAACATATCTTTAAAATGCACAGTCTACTATTGTTTTGCCCTTGGTTGATCTCGACTATAATTAGCGAAAGGAAAATTTCAGAGTAACGGGTACATTTTTAATGTAAGATATATATTCTAGATTTGAATATGGTAGTTTTTGGGGGGCGTTGAACAACTGTACATAACATTGTATCAAGTAGCAGTCGTCAATTTGGTGTTATTCTCACTTATTTGATATTTGAACTGAACACACATCGGTGTTATTCTTAAAGTTAGGCAGGCAAAATCCAATACATCGGCGCAGGGGTGGCTGTGTGGTAAGAAGTTTGCTTCTCAACAAGATGCGTCCATGGTCAGTCCCACTGCATAACAACTTGGTCAGATGTCTTCCACTATAATTCCGGTCCGACAAAAGGCTTGTGAGTGGATTTGGTAGAAGGTAAGTAAACGAAGCACGTCACGTGTGGTGTGATGTGGGGTATATGTGTGTCTGTGTATTTGTGTGTGTGTGAGTGTGTACGTGTGTGTGTGTGTGTGTATGTGTATGTATCTATGTGTTCGCCTTGGTGTCTGTTTTTGCCCTCTACCACCGCTTGACAATCGGCGTCCGTTAGGTCACGTCCTTTACTCAGAAAAAGATAGAATAAGTACCAGATCTTAGTAAAATAATTATTGTGGTTAATATGTTGGACTAAGACTATAAAGCGTTGTCCCGTAATGCAAGCAGCCCAATAAGTCAAACAAGTATAAGATGAAAGATAGATTGGACCCTAACGAAACCTGATACTTATTAACGGACGCGAATGAAGAATCAGTCGATATCTTTGAACAACATCCAAACAAGCCAAACGTCGGTTCTTAGTTTCACGTTTATATATATTTCCTATGTCAGATATTATATAACTTGTGAAGACAGTAAATGATGACTAGTGAAACACCAATCAGGAAATACACAATTCTAATTGTGTTCTTGATGGATATCTCTAAATATAATTAACTGTTTGGCATGTCTTCAGGGCATTTTCTTTTTTTCTAACATGTGATATCACTTTCTAAAAAACATCTGTTCATTCTCTTTTTCAAACCTTTCCTTCAATCATAAGCGAATATACTAATGTAAGATGTCGTCACGTTACTTTTCTTTTCTTGTTTTTCTTTCGTGACGCAACACTGTAATAATATTTGCTTGCAAAGATATTCTAACGAATAACTAATGTATCTTTTATCTTTGTGATTTATAATTTAAAAGAAGAACTACTAAAGTTTTCCACAATAGAGTTTAGTCAACATGGAGACATAATTTTGGGCATTTATTTATTCACTGTGTAACATCTTAAGAAGTATTTGGATGACATCCAACAAATGGCGCTGGAACAACAAAAAATAATCTGCATAAGAATTTTGATGTACAGAATTAACAAAGTGAATATAAGAAGATAATTTAGACTAAATGTTTGTGTTATTCGTTGGCGTGAATGGTGATACGGTGGGTATTGCGTTTATATGAATTGCAAGCTAGTATTCATTATTTTATACAATGACTCAGTATTGAGTATGATGTATTAGACAGTATTGTTGACGATGTTAATATTGGGTAGAAAAATTGATTCTTCTTTTTGGAATAGACTGTTCCATGTAGTGTGAAAAGTCAAAACTTCTAACATAATGGTATTAACGATAAATATATTTTATATTTGTTGATAATAAATATTATAATGATGACAGATATAGACCCAACGTTAGAAATTATCTGTTATGGGAGGAGTACTTTAAACCTAACCTTAATTATTGGGTGATATTTTATTTATCGCTTCAGAATATTTCAGACCTAAGTTAACAACTGTTAATGCAAGTGCAAATAGAAAAACAACAACACCACCACCACCAACAACAACAACAACAACTACAACAACTATAATATGTTTGAAATTTACTTAAATATAAATTCTTCATGACAAACATACAAAAACACACACACATGCATATATGTATGCATGTATGTATATATGTGTCTATGTGTGGGGGAGGCAGTGAGAGAGAGAGAGAGAGGATGAGAGAGAGAGAAAGAATAAAAGAATGCCTGAAACACACGGTTTTTGCTAAATCATATAAATGATCAAGAATCAATCAAAATGGTAGAGTTGTATGAATAAAACTGTTCTTATACTCCAAACCAAAATATTGTTTTCAGAAGCATATAAACACATATAAAAGCGACCTTGCTCAGCTAGACAAGCAGAGGAATGTATGTGGTGGAAGGGACTATAGGCACCACCATGGGTGAAAATGCTTAAAACATCAAATATTGCATCTCCATAAAAACTGAAGGAGCCTTACTTTCGTAAACAACATGAAAAACAACTGGCAGGCACCTTCATAATATTCTAACCATTACCTTAATATATATAACAAATACACATTAATGAGCGAAGATCGGTTTTGGGTAGGATAGTGACGATTACCGGATAAACCACTTGACTGTTTCGTTATGAGGGGGAAATTATTTTAATCCTCAACGACTAAAAAATATCAACTCTAAACTCAAAAACTTTTCTTTCAATATTATACAAATATTTCGTTGCAATGATATAACCCGCAATAAATGGAGAAATGTCTGGAGAAAACTACAATCTGTTTCACTTACAAGGGATACTGCAATTATTCATATAGCTGTAAACAGTAATTACTAATAAATTACCGAAGGCTGGGGGAGAAAATAAGAGTTTAAGCATAGCAGAGACGGACTAGCTAACAGAATGGTTTTGACAGGATTAACAGCATTTGGATCCTCGAAGCGTTAGACAATAAATAGGTTGCCGCACGAAGTAACAAACAAAAAGAACCATTAAAAATAGCACGTTTAAATGACAGATAGTTTAGCAAGTATAGGCAAATGTGAGAATTATCAAAACTATACCCAGTCTGTACCTAGTTCCGTCACAATAACAATAAGCCAAGTCACCTCACTCTCCCTATCCCATTCTGATCACGTGCTACACATTTAAATTGTGAATAAACCAGACTCGACTCGGAGCAATTGCTGCGGTAAGGCATGCAGTTATACGCAGCATATAAGCAACTAGTTACACTGCTACAACTAGTATATGGTTCTGAAATAAGGAAAGGAACATCCACAAACAAAGAATTAAGAACACAAACGTCACGCTAAATAAATATGAGAGAGATACAGAAGTTACCTGCCCACAAACACGTAGAAATCAATAAACGAGAGAGTATACCATGTAGAAATGAAAGAACGGTAGAAAAGTTCATATTATAGAGTCATCGTGCTAGGTGAATAGTTAAAATAGAACTAAATACAAAATATAAGGTTATGGGCCTCAATAATCGCATTACTGCAGTAATAATTTATGGTTGTAATATTTCTACGTACCACAATGATCAAACAAATCTAGACATGAAAAAAATATTATGAAACGATTTAAATACACTGCTAAAGGATGACATAAAATATATGCTATAGGGGACTATGCAACACTAAAGCTTTGTTAAATTATCGCCTATATAACAAAAAATATAAAGAATTTGCTATGAAATGCTAACAAAGAAAACGAAATTATTTTCTGTCTGTTAGTATAACTAATAAATATAAACTACAAGCTAAACTTCCAGACAATTATGAAGAATATATAACCTGAATCATAGCATAACGTGTGGAATATGTGAAAGCTAAGCTAAAGATGTTGCCTGCATTTGTACATTTAAACATATTAGGAGCTATTAGATAAATCATTGCCAAATACACTTCAAATACACAATTATATATCTATAAAATGTAATCACTACTAGTTATCTAGTAAAGGAAATTAGTAAGCACACACGATTTCGTTATTCTTCGACCAACTACCTCCTCTTGATGTACAAAATACTCCACCACTTTTCACTCGCACTACTCTTCTCAACGTTAGTAAGTCACTTCTTACAACAAAATATTTTTCCAAACCCTGGATAACTGCACAAAATTCTCTCTTCCTTAATCAGGAATCGACTTAATATTACCCAAAACTGATTGTAATTAAATATTGTATATTTACTCTAATGATCCAGGTTGTGTATACTTTATTTAAAATCACGTGTTTTTACATATTTTCTCAATATTGGATATTCTATAATCGAAAAAGTAGAATTTCTGCATGGCCAAATAGTATATATTTAATTTTAAATGAGCTACACGAGAAATGTCGGAAATAAAAGTTGTGAATTCAGTCGGGGATATCATCACAATTTAATATCAAGTAATTAATAAAATAATTGATAATTAGGTCGTTTCCGAAATTCTTTCCCTCGTTTAGTGATTTGTTAGTAGTGTCTAAGAAAACTTACATGGTTTAAAATAATTAAAATACTATGCATGTTTTTATTGTAATAGGTTTCACCGATTTCGAATACTGTTAGCAAAACCGCAATCTATAAAGGAAACAAAATTGACAAACTCCTTATTGGGTTCATACAGGTTGCTAGACAGGGGAAACGATATCATGACGTAAGAAGAAAGTCATAAGCCTTGCGATGTAACTAAATGATTGAATCTATGATTGAATCTATTCAATTGCTTGAGTTTTCCAATTACCTTTTTTGACCAATATGGCATTGAGATTCTAAAGTATGACGCCTTGAAAGTGATATTTTCTGAACACATGATGTATTAGAGAAGTTTACGATAGAAAACATCATTCTTCGTTCGTAAACCGGAAACAATTTGAGGGACCAATCGAGGAATGACATTGATGGTGCAAAGTTTAAGACAAATAGTCTTATCTTAAAGCATTGCATCGTTTTATATACATTATTAATACAATTGAGTTCGGAACACAAGCGATGGAATGGATTAATAAACGCCCCAATGGTAAATAAACGCTGAGAAGATTGGGAAAATACATCAATAGAATTAGATTTTATTTTGAAAAACAAATTTCCATCACTAATAGGATATTCCTCCAACTACTTGCAATTCTATCTGTACATTACGTTTTTAAACCAAACTACTAATTCTGGGTCGTAAATATCTTAGGTGGCAATGAAATAAGAAAAGCTACAATTCCTACCTAATTAATACTTCCATTGCTATTCACAAAAGTTATAACATATTACGAATAATAAAATTACACGTGCTCATACCACGGTACGTATGCGCATATTCATTTGACGGAATTTTAGTTCAACTTTTGCAATATAATTTACAGAATTTAAAACCAAAATATATAATTCTGCAAGTTTTCCAGAAATTAAGTGAATGTTTAGTGAGTAGACTCTACACGTGTTCTATCCTAGTAGTGCATGCCATATTTGGTATTCATAGGTTGAAACCGGTAAATGATGGAATTGATGATGGGCTACATTGATAACAGACGAAGAGGACGGACTAAAAACATTCGAATATTGACACCGTAATACATTTTAATTTATTAGGCTTGTCAAACAAGTATTTTATTTAGAATAAAACATATCTACGTTGATGTTTAAAGGCAAGTCTAGACAAACGGGAACATTCAGTACTTTCCAGTATTTATAGTGAGAAGCGTCTAAAGTTTTGGTGCGAATATTTTGGGCAGATACACTGAAAAGATGTGAGAAGTAAAGTAAAATTTGGTTTACTTAGTATAGAATATAGCCAAGAGGTCACAGATGACGATCATCAACCGCTGTGGCATTATACAATACAAACAGAGGAAAGAGCGTATCTATTCACATGAGGTTTTCGTTACTGTTTCCTGAATATATATTTGCCTATTGCCGCATGGTCTTTTATTCGAAATATGCATGGTACTTCAATCTGATGGTACTTAACTTCAGAGCCCGACACTGAGATTTACTTGAATTCCATTAAGAGTCACAAATTGTCAACATTAAATGGGTTTATGATCCTGAAGAGAAAAAATAGTTTTGATATGCAGGCACTGAATATGAGATAAAAAGAGGGAAGAATAACATTGTTTAAGACCTTCCATTCGTAACAACGTTGTATATCTTGCTTATACCAGTGTGAATCAGATTAGTGTATAATGTTTATCAAGAATGGCGAATATGAGGGATTTTCTGTCATCCCGTACATTTCCAAACATTCTGAAGTGAAAAACTCTTCTCAACATAAATACGACGTTTGCTCTACATATTTAGATTTTAGTCTACTAAGGTACAAAACAATAGGGATAATTTGATCAGTTACACAACATTTAATTGAGGACATATCGAAGTTGATGAAGGACAAAGATTCTTGAAATGTATCACATTGTGGTTATACGTTTGTTGGTGGAGGAGAAGGCGGAGGAGGGAGGCGGAAGTCGAGGAGGAGGAAAAGGAGTAGAAGATTTGTCATGCAAGTTTAATTTACGGTTCTATTTGTTTTAATCCCCGTTGGAGTAAAAAGAATTTGTCAGCACATCACCATCATTTAATGTCATCCGGGCCAACATTACCTTATCAAAAATGAAGTAATATAGTCGTGTAATTAGCGATGAAATTGATTCAAACAATCGAGCTGTAATCATTTAAATGCCTTAAAATGACATTTCCAGAAGCCTAAGATGAGGCCCAATTTTCCCAGCAAATGCCTAAGGATAATCATGGGATAAGTCGTCAAATATTTACACCCAACATGACAGTTGAAATACATACATATATATATATATATATATATATATATATCTTAACTCAAACGCCACTCCGTCGGTTACGACGACGAGTGTCCCAGTTGATCCGATCAACTAAACAGCATACTCGTGAAATGATAGTGCAAGGGGCTGAGCACTCAACATTTACGCGTAACCTTAACGTAGTTCTCCGGGATCTATGAGCAAAGAGATTCCAAGCGTGACCATATTACATTTTCGTCCAGCCCTAATATATCTAATACAATATTATGCCATATGTGCTTCATTTTCTGGAGCATTGTTGGATGTGTTATGATGTGTATGTAGCTTCTAATTCAGGCATTGATATGTACTTTGTTGATCTCAAATAAACTCCATATCAAATGCAGATGGTGGGATGAATTACAACTCACAGGCAACATATATCTATTCATACTTTTACCATGCCATCTTATAGACAGGCATCGTACTGCATCATTCTCAATGCTACAGTCATATATCGTAAAAGGCGAAGAGTGATAGCCTGGTATGTTGTATTCTACCCATTGTCCAGGCTATTTCTATACGTTCTTTGTTGTTGCTCAGCAACAAATCAACTGTATATGACCAGGCCTGAAATCATATCATTATTACCTTGATAATCTCGTCATTTTGGCCAAGCATTACATTATGAAGATCTTTCTTTTAAGACAGTAGGGTATAATTTGTTGTTGGCGGTGTACTTACTAACATATTGTTCAGTGTTACTGACTCTAATCTACAAATGCTTCGTATGTGAATGTATACGTTTATGTTTTCGTTCTTGACTGAATTAGAGGAATGTTGTTTTAAATGCGTGGTATATAAGTATTTGAAGGTGGCTTTTACTTATTGAGAGTATCTGGAAGTACATCAGACTGCAGTAGCAAAGTGTTGACGACGTGTGTCTAAGGTGATCTTATATTTTTACGTTGTTATTTTGTTGTATATGGTATGATGAACGTACAATCTTTATCATGCAAAACTCACCGGTTTGGTTTCTATATAGTTTATTGTAGTTTGCTGCAGAGAGATTGATGTTTCTGGTGCTGGACGATAGACATTGTCTCCAATGGATTTACTGGCTTATTTCTATACTGTGGTTTTTGATTCTTCATTTCAAATGCCAGCGTTTGCTTTATGTATGTCTGTACATATTAATTCTATTTGTGTTGGGCATGTCATGAAGGTTGATGAATATCATCATTGTTTGTATTAAATGTTTTCTAGTGTAGCTGAATTGCAGTACCCAGTCATCAGTAAGCAACATACGCGCATTCACTGTTATTGTCTTTTGTTAGTAAAAGGAAGCAAAACAAGGAAACATTTCGATAAAAAAAAATATATATTTGGAAGTTTGGAACTTTGGAAGTCTAGAATCTTCTGCAAGTGGGCAATAACACTATATTGTATGCAGTCGATATTGAAGAAGTAAATTGTTGTTCTTCTCATTCTACACATGAAGGTCGATAATTCTGAATGGAGATATTTTGCAAATAAAATCAATGATAAGAACGTGAATTGTTGAGAGATTTCAAGCTAAAGTTACAAGATATAAATATAACTTTGAATGTAAGACCGATATAGAAACAACGTGACAAAATACTAGTTTAATTTATAAAGCTACAGTTTACCAACTCGACTGAAATTTATCAATATTCCCGCCAACTATGTGACATGAGAGTAAGAGTTGTTCTTTAAACTAAGCTTCTATCATGTATTTGGTGCAGATATCTAATGTGTGTGTACGTGTGTATATACAGTAGTGGTTGCATCTAGATTTACATTATATAGCATTGAATATACACAAAGTGCATGTGAGTGTCTTTCTGAGAGTGTGTGAGCCATTGCACACAAGCTGTTTGGCAATGGCTCAACATTTATATGACGTAATTCTGTTATATATAACATGTGGTTGGATACGGTTTGCTGCGTATGCACATCAGGCCTGTCTGCTTCAACCCAAATCATAGCACATGGCTGTACGTAACCAATTTCCTCAACCATAAACCCTCGGACGAGAAGTGACCGTAAACTAATGATGTTCCAATATCCTCTACCCAGTCCCAGTTGCCCAAAAAATCTATGAAAAAATACATCGCTCCAATTCTTTCACATCTCTAACATGCTTACATTCCAATCGAACTTAGGCATTCTGGTGTTTTGTACATGTAACGGAGAAACAATACATCCAAATCCTCTCCAAATCACGATTATTTTAGCCCTGATCTGTTGCTCAGGTTTAAATTGAGACGACAGTATTTCTTCACACATCTCTCCGAATGTCGGTGTCAGTGTATATGTGGATTCTATTACGTAGATACATACAAAAAGGTCTTCCAGTTACTCTGGCTCAAATCCTCCGTCCCCTACACCTCTAATCAAATATGATTCTTAACCCTTTACAACAATCTTCTCACCATTAATCACTACAGTTCTTCCTTCACCGAGAAAATATATCTCATTTCATCTCTATCTCATCTATTTACTCTCATTAACTTCAGTACTACCAAATTTTCTGAGATCACACATATTTCATACTGAAACTGAATCCTTTACTCATTTTGTCTCTGTCCTTCAGTTAGTTACATATCACCAATACATATCACGCATAATCGTTATCTTATTTACTAGCCGACCATAACATGAAGACATTCAGTCACGCACACACTCCAGACCTTGGTTCATAGACGTGCTTTCTTTTCCCATCCTTTACTACCGGTATACCATGGGATCTCTTCAGAGATGGTTAACAACATAACAACGCAAAACAGGCACTGCTGACCAACTCATTTTTCCTTCTTTCATTACCCAATATTTCTTCAACAATTACAGCTTTCGCGTGAACCACGGTGCTTTGTAATATCAACGCGGGTTTTTCTACCTTGGACCTATGGTTGCAGCACTCATAGATGAATAACAGTTTCTATGGGGATTTATTGGTATCTGTGTTGCCAATTTGAACCGTCTTGCAAATAGTAGATGCATATCCCTTTTTTAACATCAAAGTAATATAAGAAAGAATTAATTGTTTGGACACGCGTTATACATGTAAATATGGCTCTACAGAACTCTAGCCTAACTTCTGAGTGATTTAAATGCGGGTGGGTTAGTTGCACATCAATTTCTGTAAAATGGCATACGGATGAGAGTGTAATTATCCTCTCTGCGTATATCTCATGTGTATGTACCAAAAGAGGTTCAAAATCATGTGAAATGAGGCATATTCGTGAGTACATTTCCACGAATGAAGGGCCTAGAAATATTAACATTAGTGTGGCGTACAAAATACACTGCAGCGTTTCTTACGGCTTTTTGCGCTCTGAGTTCAAAAACCGCTATAAACAAGGTTATTCTTCATGGTGACAGGAGAGAACGTTTGCCAGCCGGTATTTTGTGTTATTTCTTAAACTAAATTTAAATATTTTCACCGTGATGGATACGGGAGATTATTGTTGATGTCCAGTGTATTTGGAACTGTGTATGCAGTATTAATTTTTGCTGTTCTTGAAATAAAAGTGGTGTGAACCAACGATGGTTTTCTTGGTTTTTGAGAGAGTGGATAGGTGAAATATGACAATGATTTGTGACTGTAAACATTTTGAGAGTGCGTATACGAAAGAATGTATTAGTTGGATTTCAAAACCATTTTAAAAGAAATTAGTGATACACTTAATGTAGTGTGAAAAATATTGTGAAATCTAGAAAATAATAAACTGCAAATTGATATCCTTTTTATTTAAATGAGTAAAACAGATTTAGTATGATATAATCCACACACATATATATCATACTAAATCCGTTTTAGTCCTTTAAAATAAAATAAAAAAAGATATATAAATTCATTCATTCATTCGATTACAAATTCAAGGCGGTGCCCCAGCATGGCCCCGATCTGATGACTGAAACAAGTGATCCAGTATACAGCTGAATTGGC
>JAOPUL010005356.1:44875234-44886004 GCA_027564515.1 Octopus rubescens
ACAAGTCAGAAAAAAAGCACACTCTAAATTAGTTTAGTGTTGACTGTCAAAAGAAAAATCACCCGCCACTAAAGAGGAGATTCATTTTTATTTTTTTTTTATTTTAATCAAGTCAGTCTACTTTGAGTTTTGCCTGTGAGTATGTGCGTGCATATGTAAGGCAGTATGCATCGATGCTATTATCAGCTTAATGGGGGAGGTAATATGAGTAATTCTTTAAGAAAGTCATAAATTTATTGGAGTTGTCCTGCGAGAGTTCAAATTTCATCCACCTCATTAATAGTGTATTTCTTAATGGGTTTTAATGCCAGGGTTGCATGCTGGAGTGTAATAACGAGTTTTAATGACGAAGTTTGCATCAGAGAAATTATCAAAAGAACAATACTTGATTGATTATTAATATGGCCATTTATTAAGTTGATTATAATGTTAGTTGTTACAATATTTAAGAAAAATACAACCTTGTCAGGTTGTTTGTTTGTGTGTACACAGCTTGTTTGTAGATGCAGTAGAATATTTATCTCTGGTTCCATGGTCATTATATGTGAGAGCTAGCTTCATCACTGTGCTGCTAAAGAGAAAGACAAAGTAAAACAATCAAGGCAGAATGATACACTTTGATCAGCATACTGACAGGGTTGCTGTCTGTCCACAGGCAGTGGGTCAAAGAGATAAAGATAGCTATTTGCTTGTGCTTTTATAACCTGCTGACTAAAGTAGGTCGAACTAAAAACAATAGGGTTCTTCATCCCTTATCAGAATTGACCAAAGAATGCCCTGAAAGATCAAGAGGTCAGCACATTCAGAAATCTCTGAGTGCAAAAAAGGTTGAGACAATAGATCAAGGATTTGTTTGACAATGTGGAAAAAGTATGAATTTGGTTTTGAATCCCAGCTTAGCTGTTCGCTACAGGAGCTTCAATGCAATTTTTGTTTCTCCTTATTCTTGCTTCAAGATGCCCCTCCCATTGTCAGTTCCAAGCACCTTTTCTTTGCTGGAAAACTGACTGCATAGATAGCTGGACAACTAACACTGGAGTTGCTTCCACGTTCTTGTCAGCACAACAGAAAGGTCAGAATAAAAAGTGACATTGACAATTGAATTGGACTACATTCCTCCACTAATAGTGCTCTAGAGATAATTAACCACATAACCATTAATAAGAAGATGGAGATTTGCCAGTATATCAAGCAGATAAATGACAAAATTTATGTTCTTATTGATGAATTAACAAGCCTGGACATTAAGGCTAATAGTTTATTTGAAATGTATAAATGAAATGATAAGGGAGGTTGATTTCTATTTTGTGTTTTTAGACTGAAATAAACAGCCTGCTCAGAAAACTGCAACTGTTTCTAATTATCTATATAAGCATTTCATCTGATGCTTATTTAGCTATGAAGGTTGGCATCTCTGGACCTCTGAATACAAATTGAAATAATACCAGAAACGAGCTTTCAATTTACAATGACACTTTATTCTTCAGCTAAATAATCTTATACAACGAACCAGATTAATACATCACGAAGAATCATACATAGTTGGCTTTATCAACTCAGTTGAAATTGGTTACATGTGCTTCAACAGGAACAAATATGATGTGACATAGCTTCCTGGAACAAACTCTCATCTCTATGGCTGCTTGCTGCGACTGGTCTCCTATGCTTGGTCCTCACCTCAATGGAGTGGGTGGCCATCGACCCACTACATCCGTCTTCACCTCACTGGTGAGAAAAAATTTGCCAACTCAATTTATGGAGAAAAGTAGGCTCCAGAAAACGTACTTGTCGTGCCTGGTGATCTATCTCACAACGCGATTGGATAAGAACTGTATCCCACGTAAAACTTATACCAATCCAAAGCATTTCAATGTCACATGACTGGTCACATGACCAATCATTAGAAACTTACGCGTGGAGCCTATTTAAGTCTGAAAACATACAATTATTAAATCAGTCTGCTACACTTACTTGAAACTAGTAAAAGAGAAAATGTAAATCATTCACAAAGGTAAATGTCACTTCGACAAGAGGAACTCTTCTCTCGATTCTGTCAAACACCATCTATTTGGTGCAGGCGTTTATTTTGACGGTTTGCATTACACTACTCTAGGCCTGAAGGTGCTTTTTAGGCACTTAAGCGGGAATTTTACTCAGAACACAATGAGCTGTAACAAATACCTACAAGGCAACCAGTTGACATTCTTACAGTACCACAGATCCACCATCCTAGGTTGGTACTTTTGTATCGATCTCGTAAAGATGAAAAGTAAAGCTGATATTTGGTCTCAGAACACTGAGAATTAGAAAATAAATATCTACAAGGCATCTATCCAGTGGCCTTTCATATATTTCTGACAATCGATTACCCTAATTTGGTACTTTGAAAAGATAAAAGATTTAATCTCTGAACACAGAGAATTAGAACAAATATTGCAAAACATAACAGCCGACGTTCTCACGACTCTGCCAATTTGACGTCCTGTCGACCTGGTACTTAATACCAAATGTACTTTGATAAATAATTCTCAAAGAACATTCCACAGAAATGATAATCTGGTAATGTCTTAATCACAGATTACAAGCTGTAGTAGGGGATTCGGTCTGAGAAGACAATGTTTAGTTTGTTTTGTTTTGTTTTTTCCGTTAATATTTTAACACCAAATAAGTTGCAGCTTGTTTACACAGAAAAAATAAGCGAATTTTTCATATTTTTTTTCGACCTTGTTACTATGGGTTTTAAATTCACAGTATGCATATACACACATATATACGCATACTCACGTACACATGCATACTCACGCGCACGCATACCCATGTACACATATACAAACACGCTCACTCATGTACACATACGCGCACTCACACACAGACACAGGCACACTCACACACAGTCTGACACTGACACACACGTACACATGTACCCACATACACATACATACCCTGTCAAATGCCTGGTCATGTCATAATGTAGTTTTGTAAACAAACGTTGAAGACGTCAGGGGCTAAATTGCCAGATTAGTTTACAAGAACACTTCTGTTTTATTGTTCAGCTCCTTACTGCTGCATTTCAACCTACTTTTATCATTTTTGAGGACAACGATAACAATCAACCTGTCTTCCTTTATCTAAAAACTAGTGCTGCTCGTTATATGTCTCTAGAAGTATACCTTTGTAATTAACGGTAATATCAGGAAATATGGCATACGTACAATAATTATAATTTACTTTTTATCAAATTTCTTGGTGATTATACAAATTGATGAAATGAATACTAATTTTTAAAAGAAAAATATTTATTACCCTAAAATAAAATAAAATTAAACAGATTTCTCATTTGTAGTCAAACCCATGCCAGCATGGAAAACGAACGTTAAAGGATGATGATGGTGATATTCGCAATAAATATATGTTATTATGTTTCTGAATGTTATCAATGGTGCCCCAGCCTTGCCACAGCCCCTGGCCGAAACCAATAATAGAATAATTGCAATCACTTCCATCAAAAACCTGCCCCTTCAAAATCTTAACACTTCTCATAACTACTCTGTCATTTACTCCCATTCTTCCTCTGTCTTTATGATACTTTCTCTCTCACTGTATGTGTAGCGTTCTTTTACTTATTGCCTGCCACCAAGCTGAGTGTATGCACTCACCCTGCACCTCCTATGTTAACTCTCTCTGTATCTCTATTTTACTCTCTTTCTCTTCTCTCTATACAATGCAAAACGTGACTGGAGAAACCAACCAGTCAACATTTATATTAGCTTTTATTATATAGAGATTTAATGTAGCAAGCTGGCAGAATTGTCACCGCGCCAGGCAAAATGGTTAGTGGCACATCGACCGTCTCTACATTCTGGGGTCGAATTCTGCTGAGGTTGACTTTGCCTTTCATCCTCTCAGGGCCGATAAAATAAGTACCATGTGAAAACTGGGGTCATTATAATAGACTTAACTCCTCCCCCAAACTTGCTGGCTTTGTGCCAAAATTTAAAATCCATTATTATATAGAAATTTACATTAATGATATTTTGGGCCAATCAATAAGATTTATAATGTAATTAAATGAAACTTGCTTTGTAATATTCTTAAATATTTTTTATTAATATTGTATCATAAACGCAGTTTTGGCAACAAAAAAAGAAATTAAATCACATAGGTATCATGAATCATTTGTTCATCATCATCAACATTTAACGTCTGTTTTCCATGCTGCCATGGGTTGGACAGCTTGACAGGAACTGGCAAGGCCAGAGCCCGCACCGGGTTCCATAGTATATTTGAGCTTCATTTCTACAGCTGGATGCCCTTCCTAATGCCAACCACTTTACAGAGTGTACTGGATGCTTTTTATGTGGCACCATCATCAGTGCTTTTATGTGGCACCAGCACCAGTGGTTTTTATGTGGCACCAGTACCCAGACCAATGCTTTTTTAAGATCTCAGAAGATTTGAACTGAGAGTGTAAAGGCAGATGAAATGCTGCTAAGCATTTTGCCCGGCGTGCTACCAATTCTGCAAGCTTGCTTGTTGAATTCAATAAATTGATTCATTAATTTACCAATGCACTTCCTATAAAAGATATGCATAAATTGAAAATTGAGTCACTAACGTAAATATCCCACAAAAGTTTGGAAATTTATTGCAATACAAGAGAGTTATCCATCATATGATGGCTAACTTTCAAAATATACATTTGCTGCCACGGATAATACCAGGAAATATGACATATGTATAATAATGATAATTTAATTTTTATCAAGTCTCTTGGTGCTTATACTAAAGGATTGAATGAATACTAACTTTTAATTTGTTTTTGCACACAAATTAACATGCACAAACTCACACGCACTGGCACGCACTCATACACAGACACAGAAGTACACACACATACATACACATGCACATGAACACAGGCATGCACACGAACACATAGGCACACACACACACACAAGAATACACACGTACATACGCACACACATGGATGCAAGAAAACACACATATGCACAACAGCACACACACACACATATTCTATATTCTAAACACATACAAGCAACAAGATCTCAGACAGACAAATGCAGCCTCCATTACGAACTGGGAGAGAAATCACTGAAAAGATTGCAAATGGCAACAAAAGAACTCTAACGAACAAAAAAAAGAACACCAAACAATTGACTGTTTAACCAACAAGTTAAACAAATGTTAGTTGGATAGATAGATATTTAACCAATTGACTAATAATAAAGGAATAGAATTGAACCAGTGTGTGTGTTATTAATATTGGCATAATGACTCTCCCTAGACACAACATAACTTTTAATTATTTTTTTTAAATAAATTAAAATTAAACGAATTTCTCATTTGTATAATTCCTCCCAGAACTATTCTGCCATTTACATCCTCTTGTCCTCCTGTTACTCTGTCGCTATGATTCTTCCTCTCTCATTCTGTTGTGTGGCACTCTTTTACTCATTGCATGTCACCAACCTTAGTTTATGTACTCAACCTGCAGCTCTTATGTTAACTCTCTGCATCTCTCTATTAGTCTCCCTCTACATATATTTATTGTAAAACATAACTGAAGAAATCAACGAACCAACCAACATTCCAAATTTTGGCACATGGCCAGCTAATTCGGGTGAGGAGCTATGTCAATTACATCGCTATCAGTACTCAACTGGTACTTAGTTTATCAAACCCAAAAGGATGAAAGGCAAAGTAGACCTCAGTGGCATTTGAACCCAGAATGTGAAGACAGACAGAATGCTACTAAGCATTTTGCTTGGCATGCTAATGATTCTGCCAGCTTGTTGCCTTACAACCAGCATTTATATTGGCTACAAAGCTATAGATATTGATTGTATTATAGAAAGCTGTTACACTGCTACTAATTATTTACCAGGTCAAACAATTATTAAACATGTGTGCATAAATATTCTGAGATAAATTCAGTGTAAAATGTTCAGTATTTACTCTTTTACTTGTTTCAGTCACTGGACAGCAGCCATGCTGGAGCACAACCTTGTAGAGTTTAGTTAAACAAATCGAACCCAGTACTTATTTTTTAAAGTTTGGTATTTATTCTATCTGTCTCTTTTGTCAGACTACTATGTTAAGGGGACGTAAAAAACCAAAACCGATTGTCAAGCGATGGTAGGAGACAAACACACACATACATACACACACACCATTGTTTTGTTGTTTTTATGGCCACTTTTCCATGCTTGCATGGCTTTTGACGGAATTCATTAAGGTAAATTTTCTATGGCTGGGTATTCTTCCTGTCATCAACCTTCACTTTGTTTCCAAATAAGAGAATATATATATATATATATATATATATATATACTTGTCTAAGAATCCATAAGTCAGGAAAAATATGCTCTTGTATATTTGTCAATAGAGTGGGTATATTAATTGAAGTGTACAATATTATAGATCCATTACAGCCGATCTTAGCAATCAGTTTCACACTAGGGGGTCAACGGAGTGTTAGGTAACAGCCCGATTATGTAACCGTACGCTCTTCAGAGATGGCAGTTAGTGCGAAACCAATTGGTAAGATCGACTTAATGGATAAATAATACTGTACACTTCGATTGATATATATATATATATATATATATACACACACACACACACACACAAATGACAGGCTTCTACAGTTTCTATCTACTAAATTCATGAAGCATTGGTTAGTTTGGTGCTATAGTAGAAGTCACTTGCCTAAAATGCCACACAGTATAGGACTGAACCTGAAACCATGTGGTTATGAAGTGAACTTCTTAACCACCAGCCATTCCTCTACCCAATTGTTTAGAATAAATTTTAAAAGCAAAGTATTGTGATAATTTTAAATATTTAACATATTGTAGATATTCGTATATATTACTGAATGATTTATTTTTTGTCTTATAGTCAGGAGGAAAAACAATACCCAAGACCCTTCACAAAACCTCTAAGACTGATGGGAAGGAGCGGGGTGAAGGTATCCTCACACCAGAGATCTGGCCTGAATGCTTGTAATACCAGTGAACTCTGTTAAAGGTACCCCAGAGTGGGCAATGGATTAAGTCTACCATCCAATTAGGCCATGGCAGGATTTGAACTCAGAATGTAAGGAGCCTCAACAAACACTGCAAAGCATCTGGTCTGATATCTTACCAATTCACCACCCTGGATTGGTATTTTTTTTATTGACCCCCCTTAAAGAATGAAAGGCAAAGTTAGCTGCAGTGTGATTTGAACTCATAGCATAGGGAGTTGGAACAAATCAAGATTTAAACACTGGGGTGTAAGCACTGTTCAGCAACAATTTGTCTCTAGGTAGAGACTTTGCCATTAGTGGCGTGACATGTGTTTATTAATAAATTTGTATTAGTGCTTCTACTCCCTAGAATGAAGGCAGGAAAGATATACAGTGATGCACATTTGGAAAATCCTAGGACAAATTGTACCAAACTTTGGCATTGTAAGTTACACAAACAGCATCGTACAAAAAATCCCAACATTGCCTTCAGGATACAGGACCAGATGCTGCAACAGCTTGGGCTTTGGGGCCCACAGATCTTCAATATCCTCCAACAAAGCCTAAGAGACCTAAATGGGGTGGATGTAGGCGTCTTCAAAATGATCTCTTCCTGTCAAGAGTTCCAGATGAACCTACCTCGTGACAGGAAACGCAGATAAGGGCAGCAACATCAAACTCCCTCATTCACCAAATGCCACATATCAGAGGAGGTTTAATTAAAGTGTAGCAATGCAAATGGCAGTGTCCCAGCATAGCTGCAGCTCTTGAGCTGAAACTAAAGAAAAAAATACTATCTTAAAGATAGCATCATAATCATCAGCATCATTAGGTCAGACTGATCTGGTGTGACCTGTTTATTTTTTTTAATGTATCCTTCTTTATGTAATACAGTAGGATGTGAACTGAAGGAATATCTGGTTGCTATTCTTATTATGTTAATCAACAATTTAGATGTTCCCAAAAACAAGAAAGTATTGACAGCAGTTTTTCTGTCACATGGTGGAAGTTTGAACAAACAAGTATTTTTTAAAATAACAATTGGGTGAGAGAAATAAAACATGATAACAATGAATCTTTCTTTAAAGTATGCAATGTTGAAGTATGAACTCACAAAACTTGGTTTAAACCATGCTTTTTCAGCTAAATATTAAAAAATTATGCTGAAAAATAAACTCAAATTTGCAACAAACCATCAAGCTACTTTCTTCCAGTAACAAAATAACAAAATTAGAAGTACTTTTAGCAGGATTTGTAGCTTATTGTGGCAAGTATTCATAGTATCATTCAATTGAAGCAGTGAAGGCATGTAGCCTAGTGATTAGACTGCTACACTGATGATCCCAAGATTGAGGTTTCAATTCCTGGACTGGGCAGTGCATTGTGTTCTTGAGTAAAGCACTTCATTTCACATCACTCCAGTCCACTCAGCTGTAAATGAGTAACCCTGAAGCAGACTGGCATCCCATTCAAGGGGGAGTGTTGTGATATTGGTCACTTATATGCCATGGAAAGCAGATAATCATTCCCGTGTGTCCTAGGACTTGAGGCACTAATGTCCCAGGATTAGAGATTAATCAATTGAAGGTGATTGAAAAAAAAAAAACTTGGAATAAAATGGATGGAATTTTATAGACAATGTTATTGCTCTCTTGTTACTAAAAGAACAAATTGAAGACATGAGTAATAGTTAGTTCCCCTTGGGTTTGGACAAGTCAAATGATATTGCTTATGTGTGTCTCTGTGTGTTGTTGTGTGTGTGAGTGTGTGTCTGTGTTTCTACAACTGGATGCCCTTTCTAATGTCAACCCTTTACTGAGTGTATTGGGTACATTTTTCCTGGCACCAGCATAAAGAGGTTGTTATATTTTTAACAGTCTCTTCCTCAACGCTACACTACAGAGTTTTGCTGGGTTCTTCTTAACACAGCACTAGCAGAAGAAAAGAGAGGAGTGAGAGAGTAATGGATAGTTAGAGGTGGATAAATGTGTTTATTATACAAATGCAACCACACACGAAGTTACAAAACAGCATTCATGAAAAGCAACACATGACTTATATACAAGACAAATGATGATGCCAACATATTGGTTTCAAATTTTGGCACAAGGCCAGCAAGTTTTAGGAGAGGAGGTAAGTTGATTACATTGACCCCAGTACTCAACTGGTACTTATTTTATCGACCCCGAAAAGATGAAAGGCAAAGTCGACCTCGGTGGAATTTGAACTCAGAACATAAAGACAGACGAAATGCTGCTAAGCATTTTGCCCAGCGTGCTAACAATTCTGCCACCTCATTGCCTTGCTGATGCCAACATATTATAAACGCAAAAGCACAAAGGAGGTACCACTGTCCAACCCATACCAGTATGGAAGCCTGATGTTTATCTGTGACCTGACTATATTTGAATATGTACAGTAGGTCTTTCATGGATGAGTGTAAAAAAAAATTTACCCAGGGACTCCAGCTGCATGAACACTTGATAGTAAAGTGAACTGCAGCATACTTGATGAAGTGAACGAAATAAATTTAATTAATCAAGTTAAAATTCTTCCATTATTATATAGTTGCAGGCGTGTTTCTTACCATACCTTGGACAAGTGTCTTCTAATATAGCCTCAGGCCAACCAAAGCCTTGTGAGTGGATTTGATAGACGGAAACTGAAAGAAGACCGTCATATATATATATATATATGTATACATTTATGTGTATGTGTGTCTGTGTTTGTCTCCCACCACTGCTTGACAACCGGTGTTGGTGTATTTATATCCCCGTAACTTAGTGGTTCGGCAAAGAAGGTCGATAGAATAAATACCAGGCTTTAAAAAAAAGTACTGGGGTTGATTCATTCGACTAAAAATTCTTCAAGGCAGTGTCCCAGTATGGCCACAGTCTGAAACAAGTAAAAGATATTATTGGGATTTGAATTCAGAACACAAAGACTTGGAATACAAAGTATGCTGTAATGCCTCTCAAACTCAAGCATTTATTTCCAGAGTACCTGTTGTTATATTTGCCAGAGTTATAGAATCCCACTGTGGAAAACATGGCGTAAAATGGTTGGATGTTATAAAGGAAATATAAGACATGTATAATTTATTATTAACTATATTTGGAAGACCCAAACAACATATTTGACAAAGTCTTTATAAACATTATTTACTAAATCTGAGAGTGTAGCATTGACAAGTAAAGGGGACGGCAAAAACCCCTCCTAGATTTACCATTCTTGATAAACGTTTCAACAACAAACGCAGTAGATACACCATTACAGACCAGACTATGGTAATAAGTAAAAAAACACTAAAACATTAGCTACAAGAAGACACCATTATAACTCACCTAACTTCAATAGTGCCTCATCAATGGCCATGTAAAATATGAGAGGTTTTTCTGCTTCACTTTATAACGCTGTGATTACTTCAAAATTCCAGTGTTTTTACTATCCTTAAGTACCCTTGCAGTTTCTTTCAGGTACCTCTAGAGGTATGGATACTCCTATTTGTGAATGCCTGCTCCAGCAATTCTTCCAACCAACCACCATCCCACACTATTATAATATACCATGTTTGTAATGTATTGCATTCGTTGTTGAAAGAAGAAAAAGAGAAAATGTGACACATACATGTCAAGGTGGCCAAGATGATCATGATCTCTATGTTTATAAGATAGATAGATAGATAGATAGATAGATAGATAGATAGATAGATAGATAGATAGATAGATAGATAGATAGAT
>JAOPUL010005356.1:44931072-44941938 GCA_027564515.1 Octopus rubescens
TGGATTATATAATCCAGTGGTAATCACAAAAAAAATTTTATTAATTATTGTCTTCCATACATTAATAATTTGAAGATGATTTTTTTTTTTTGTATGTGTATACTGGAATTGAAAAATTGGCATAACCACAATATTCTGTCGATCTGAAGAGCTAGCCTTCAATATCTGCATTCGTTTATAAAATGTACAATAGTACTATGCAATTTATAGCTTAAACACTAGTGCAGACACGTAAAATAATTTATTATACACTAAAATAAATTATTTTTGCATGATGTTGGCTGCGAAATGGACGTCATCCTATGGATATCAACGGGTGAAATAAATATATTCATCTCATACCGCCTGACTTTCTTTATATTCTGTGTGTGTGTGTGTATATATATATATATATATATACAGACACACACACACATACATACATAAACACACATCATGACACACATACAATGTGAATTTATTATTATGAAATTTTTGCAGTGCTCGTTGGTACAGTATGGAAATGGCTGGAATTGTCTGTTTTACTGGAGCAAACATCATCACAAAAGCTCGAGAAATTGTTGAACAAATAGGGTTGGTTTTCTTTTTAATTTACATATATATCCCCCCCTCCCCCAGCATGGACACAACTCACCAGCTGGAACCAGTTCAAGAATATTCTTTAATTATTCATTTGTTCCCCATTGTCATCACCCCTTGTTTTTCTCTTTTCCTCCTTCGTTAGCTTTAAAATATTCATTTGTGATAAACATATTATTCCCCAGATTTACATCTTTTTTTTTTTATGTTTACATGGAAGATGTGTGGCCTGGTGGTTAGGGATATTGGACTTGTCATCATAAGATCATAGTTTCAATTCCTAGACTGAGCAATGCTTTGTTTCTTTAAGCAAGGCACTTCATTTCATGTCATTCCAGTCTACTCTGCTGAAAATGAATACCAGCTGACTACTGGTGCAGTCCTCTCTCTCTCTCCCATCTGTTGCATCCTTGATGTTCTGCCAACTCAAGGGTGGGAAGATTGAAATGGTGACCATGTCTGCTCATGACTACATAGGCACCTAAAACAATTAGTGAAAGCAGAGTACAACCTACCAGGTCATACTCATTTATGAGTGATGGCTAAGCATGTGTATGATGTTTTATTTGTTAGAGTAGCTGTCTCTACCATTGGATAACAAACCAATAAGAGATCCTCTACATGGTCGTTCTACATGCTAGAAATAACAATCCAATATCCTTCAAACACGCGCTACAATCTTTAAAAAAGGAAAATCCTGGATAATGTAGTTTGGGTACATTATATCTAGAGGCAGAGAAAGATAGATGGGATTGTCAGAACTGGAATATCTTTCAGCACAGGCTTCCTCAACAACAGATGGAATAATACCCCTTCAACTAGTAAATACAGGTATCCACTGTGTTATGGAAACATTACATTTCTGAAATTCTTGTCATGATGTGAAACTCATTTTTCATTAACTTTCATATAACATAGTCATTGGGAAATGTGTTTTATGGTATGGAGCTCAATGTTATGGTGAGATCTTCTGGAAGACAATGCTTCTGATTCATCTGGTGGTGATGGTGGTGGGGTGCCTGTATTCAACTGTGAAAGTAGGAGAGGGTCTTTAGTTTTGTCAGAGCAAACTGGAGCAAGTAGTTATGTACCTTGGTCAGCAATATAGCACATTGACAGCTGTGAACCTATAACTATGTTGGTCAGGAGCCCAGCACCTTCACCTCACAGTTGTTGTGTCTTAAAAAGAAAATGTCGAAATTAGATAGAACCATTGAATGCGAGCATAGATAATCATCAACAGTATGTATTCTTGCCAGCCCAGCTGTCCCCCATATTCTCATCAACAATATTTGTCCTTCCCAAGTCCTGCCCCCATGCCATCATGAACAACGTTTGTCCTTGTCCACTCCTCTTGTTCCAAATGCTCTCACCAACAACATATGTCCTGACCAAGTCCTCCTGTTCTCTATGTCATCAACAATAACATTTGTCATTACCAAATTTTATCCCCCATGCCTTCATCAACAACATCTTGTCCCATATGTCTTCCTCAACAACAGTTGTCTTTACCAAGTCCTCCTATTCCTCATTCCCCCATCAATATCACATGTCCTCCTGTCCCTAATACCACCACCAATGTCTGTTCTTGCTGAATCCTGTCACTGTACTATTTTCCTAACAGCTTTCACTTCATTCTGTCTTTTCCTCATTCTAGTCTCCAGACAGTTGTGTAGTTAAGGGGATTGCTTTGTAACTATGTGGTTTCAAGTTCAATCCTGCTCTGTGGCACCTTAGAGAAACATATTTTCTTACATAAACTCCAGTTAACCGAAGACTTGTGAATGAAACCTGCTAGACTGTGCGAACTTTGCCTGTCAAATTGTTGTTCTTGTTCTTGGGCGGTACATTTAATCTGTCACCCAATTTAACACCGTCATCTGGCTCTTGTGATACCATTAGCAGAGTCCCTTCTGTTACAAGAATTTGGGCCAGATTCCAACCTGAAGATAACTTCCTTCTTTCCTCTAACCAGTCTTGGAGATACTGAAAAGAGTCAAAGATGATCTCTGTCTCCTGACCAAGGCATTAAAAAGACTGTAAAGGTAGAAGAATGGATGAAACATTTCCAGCTGGAATTCTTAAAAGTCTTGTGTTCTTGTATTTTATTTCATGTAGAACATTCAGTCATTGGACTGCATCCATGCTGGGACACTGCTTTGAAGGGTTTAGTCAAACAAATCAATCCCAGTACTTATTTTTAAAGTTTTGTGGTTATTCTATTGGTCTCTTTTGCCGAACTAGAGCGTAAACAAACCAACATCAGTTGTCAAACTGTGGTGGGGGAGGGGGCAAACACAGACACACTTACATACACATACATATAGATAGATAGATAGATGACAGGCTTCCGCACAGTATTTATTTACCAAATTCATTTACAAGGCATTGGTTTGCCCGGGATACTTCACAGTGGACTGAACATGAAAACCCATAGTTGCAAGGTGAGCTTCTTAACTACACAGCCATGTTTCTAAACTAAATTTTAATATTTTGAACCTTGTCCTGCTCAATGTTTCACTAAATCATTAATATATTACATATGCCTCCCTCTATTATCTACTTCTCTTTCTTCCATTCTTTGTGAAGACGACCTCTGGAACTGGATACAGATGGTATATGGTGTGTATTGCCAGCAACATTTCCAGAAAATTACATTATCAAAACAACACATCCAAAGAAAGCAAAATTGACAATTTCTTACCCAGGAGCCATGCTTAATGTAATGGTGCAGGTGAGCTAATATTTATGTATGTCTTTGTCAGGGTAAAAACAAATTGCTCCTGTCTTAGCTTCTAAACTTCTACTCTCTTCTCTATCATTGGGACATTGCTTCACCATCATCATCCTTTAACGTCTATTTTCTATGCTGGCATGGGTTGTACGGTTCGGCTAGATGCCCTTTCTAACACCAACCACTTTACAGTGTATGCTGGATGTTTTTAACATGGCACCGGCACATAAAAGAATAAAAGAGTAAGCTTGTGCCTTCAAGCAAAGCTTTACAGGTTTGGATTGATGGTCTCCCAAGATATACAGAAGCCCCCAGTCAAAGAAGGAACAGTAGCATTCACATTTGCTGAACCTTCAATCATGGTTGGAGAAAGGAAGGAATATATCACAACTCAGGTTGCCACTAACCATTATTATGGTTCCTGTAAATAACCCAGCTAAGTAACCCACAGATCACAGGTAAACCTGCCAGCAAATAAGGCAAAATATTATCATATCTAGTGAGGGGGGGCTTCTATGAATGACTCCCTGCCACTCTCTAACAAACGGTATCACTATGATACCCAAGGAAAGGTAAATTAAGAAGCAGGTGTTGGTCTGAGTTATCTTCAAATCAAGAACATGGTTTGGATTCTTGCAACAGAGTAAATTCTGTTTCATACCTCACCAAGATCCAGGCAGTGGTGTTAAGCCATGCAATAGATTAGATCTACCACACACTGTTTGTAATATAAATGTAAACCTCTCCAAGAGATGCTTACTCTGAGGGTTGGGAGTCTCATAGAACCAGTGCTGATTTTCTGGTATTAAATAATTGAGATATTCTCTTGGATAGTCTAATGTAAGTAACTTGTTTTTTTCCATGAGTCTGCTAACTATTTCTGGAAGCTTGATAAAGTGAGGTGTGTATAATAAACTGTTGTGTCCCAATACAAAACAAAATGACTTCAGTGGATTTGAACTCAGAAACCTCTAATTACTGAGTCTAATGCTATGTTCACTTGTTCAGTTGGTCATTTCACTTTCATAACTGAATATTTGGCTTCAATCTTACACTATAACAACAAAGGTAAACTGTAAGTGTACATGAGTGATAGCAATGATAGATCAGGTGTTGTCTTGTAGATTTTGGAGTAGCAGTTAGCATGTTGTGGTGCATCAACAATGTACAGATGTTCTAATTTTCAAAGACCCTCACACTGAGTATATGAACATGGATATAAAACAATAACAACGAAGGTTTGTTTTCTTTTTCTTTAGGCGTAGGTTTGGCTGTGTGGTTAAGACGTTTGCTTCCTAACCATATGGTTTCAGCTGCAGCAGTCCCACTGTGTGGTATTTTGGGCATGTGTCTTCTACTAAAGCCCTGGTCAACCAAAGCCTTGTGAGAGAATTTGATGGACAGAAATTGAAAGAAGCCCATCATTGTGTGTGTGTGTGTTTGTGTTTGTCTCCTTGTCCTGATACTGTGTGATAATTGTAAATGAGTGTCACTGTCATTATTTTATTTCAATATTCTGTGAAAACATATCTGGCTATGGGGAAATATTACCTTGTTTGGAAACAGGTGATAGTTGGTTACAAGAAGGTCACCCTTCTGTAGAAAATCTACCTCAATAAACTCCATTGTAATAGTGGGGAAAAAGGTATAAAGAGGAGACAGGACATCCGTGGGTCAGGGGTTTATGATAATGATGATTATAATTTGTAATTTAAACATGGGTTCATTATAAAGACTGTTGGTATTTGTTGTCATTTCACAGCTGCCTGCTTTACATAATCACAGATCAAACTATCCAGGATTCAGTGATTAATAGACACATTGGAGTTGTCTGATTTAGCTCATTCATTTGTTTAACATCTGTTTTTCTATGTTAGCATGGCTTGGATGGGATTTGGTTTTTGAAGCAGGATTTTTTGCAGCCAGATGCTCTTCCTGACACTAACCCTCAACTGGTTTACAAGTAAAATATTTTTATAGGTCTTTGAAAGTGCAAAGCAACCAGTCATAATGTTAATGAGGAATGTCAACATCAGCATCACTTTGCTCAAATGGTGACAAGTAAAGTGTCAACATTCACATGCATTTGCAGTTACGCAATACACATTCGCAGCCACACACACACACACACACGTACATATCTTTTACTCGTTCCAGTCATTAAACTGCGGCCATGCTGGGGCAACACCTTGAAGAATTTTAGTCAAATAGATTGACCGCAGTACTTATTTCTTTTTTTAAGCCTGGTATTTATTCTATTGGTCTCTTTTGTTGAATCGCTAAGTTACAGGGATGTAAACACTAACACCGGTTGTCAAGCAGTGGTGAGATACATACACACACAACGGGCTTCTTTCAGGTTCCCTCTACCAAATCTACTCACAAGTCTTTGGTCAGCCCGAGGCTATAGTAGAAGACACTTGCCCAAGGTGTCACACAGTGGGACTGAACTCGGAACCATGTGGTTGAGAAATAAACTTCTTACCACACCTATGCCTATACATATTTGTATATACGACAGGCTTAATATGGTTTCTGTCTACCAAATTCATTCACAAGGTATTAGTCAGCCAGGGTGATGGTAGAAGATTCCTGCTCAAGGTGCCACACAATAGGACTGAACCAGAAACCACATGGTTGCCAAAGTAAACTTCTTAACCATACAGCCAGTACACAACCGCAGATCAAACAACCCAGTATTATGGGTATGATGAGGTTATTTATTTGCTCAATATCAACGAAAAAAGACCTGTCAATGTTTATGAAATAAACTTATCTATGACGGACATTATTGAGAAAAAAAATTGAAAAAGTAGTAAAATGTTCGGTGAGTTTTTTGTTTTTCTGTCACTTTTAGAATGAATTTACCAATCACCAATATCAAGAATTAGTTGACCCAGACACTCTGAAATATGAACTTCGCAGTGAAAATTCAATATTCTTTGAAGTTGATGGGCCTTACTTAGCAATGATTCTTCCAGCTTCCAAAGAAGAAGGCAAAAAACTCAAGAAACGTTATGCTGTCTTTAATTTTGATGGTTCTCTTGCAGAACTGAAGGTAAAAATTTGGTTTATTCATATTTTGTTTCATTAAGAATTGAAATTGAGTGGAAACTCTAGTTAAGTTGTTTGTTGTTGTTGAGTAACTCTAGTTGACCTGTGATATAGCGGTACCTGATATCAGATACATGTAAACAGTTTGTGTATGCCATATTTCAGTCAATAAGTTTTAAAAATTAAACTGAAGCATGACACAGGAACGAACGGAAAATGCACACACTAGATATGGAACGTGCTCATTCCTCGTCAGTTATTGTCCAAAAAAAATCTTTGCAATTTTACACCTTTAATGATAATATTGTTCATTTTTGGTGGCGTCTGCAGGGAAAAACTGCTGGGAATAAAGCGAGTATTGAGGACAATGATGAAAACAAATGGCACAGGCAGTGGTACGAATACAAATGTACAAATGAAATAAAATAAGGGCTGTAAGGCTCTGAAACAAGGATAGGACAAAATGTGTGTATGAGTAACGCAAGGAAAATGTCCTAAAAGACTGGAAACAGAAAGTAGAGATGGAAAGATAGAACGAAAGGTGTATTGAGTGCAGTGAGAGTGGAGTGGTTTGTTATGTTGGGTGGAGTTTTCTGTTGTATTGAGTGTAGTTACATTGGAGTGTTGTGTGAAGTGAGAGTGGAGTGTTGTGTTGCAGTGAAACTGTAGTTGAGTGCAGTAGGAGCGAAATGTTCTATTGTTGGGTGCAGTGATGATCAAGACTGGATCATCAAGCATCTGCTCAGTCAAAGTTGACTTGGAGTTAAACTACATTAACTAGGAAAACAATAAGAAATTATGTTGTATTTTGACCCCATGTCAATATTGATGGAGCAAACCTGTGATCAAAAGCATTCCAACTATGACCATCCCACCTTAATTTGAGATATATCTTTGCCTTCATAATCCAAGGTTTCATTTTTTTTTTTTTTTAAGATGAGCAGAAAAGTGCAATTTTGCAGTTAATTTGACTGTTATTTCTAGCAGGTCGAGTAACCATGTAAAGGACCCTCTCCACTCATCAAAGAATAAGACTTCCTCTACATTTATCCATTTTTCTAAGATATTCTATTGAAGTTGTAAGAAAATTCTGTGTTTCAGGGTTTCGAAATAAAACGGCGAGGTGAGCTTCAATTGATAAAGATCTTCCAGTCATCCGTCTTTGAAGCATTTTTGAAGGGCAGCACCTTAGATGAATGTTACAGTGCTGTCTCTAAAGTAGCAGACTATTGGTTAGATGTCTTGTACAACAAAGTAAGTGACAATCTTATTGAGCTCTTAAATTATTTGTATTTCTTAAGGTGGTGAGCTGGCAGAATCCTTAGCATGCCGGGCCAAATGCTTAGTGGCATTTCGTCTGTCTTTACATTCTGAGTTCAAATTCTGCTGACGTTGACTTTGCCTTTCATCCTTTCGGGGTCGATAAAATAAGTACCAGTCAAGCACTGGGGCTGATGTAATCGACAAACCCTTCCCCCGAAACTACAGGCCTTCTGCCAAAATTTCAAATCATTATTTGCATTTCTTATCTAGAACCGGTGTAGTGAATTGGCTGAATCAGTAGAGCATTGGATAGAATCCCATGTGGTATTTGGTCTAACCCTCTGCCTTCTGTGTTCAAATCTTGCCATGGTCAACTTTGCTGTTCATCCTATCGAGGTTAATAAAAAAAAAGTGCCAACCCAGGGGGGAGGGTGAATTAGTGGAACTGTAACGGGACTACCTAAGATGCCTTGTGGTATCTGTTTTGGCTATTTATGCTTCAACACTGGTGCTAAGCTTAAGGTGGGAGCCTTTCTCATGGATAATGTCAGTGACTATGAGACTTGTATGCATAAGCAATGACCAGTCTTCCTCAAAAAATCTTACCCAGGCCTCTCCATACATGTACAGAGGCATGGTCAACACTGACTGATAGGGTGCCCTATATCTGGAGTTGGATTATTATCAAACAAAATGCTTAGCGACATTTCATGTGAGTCATTACATTCTGAGTTCAAATTCTGCTGGTGTTGACTTTGCCTTTCATCCTTTAGAGATTGATAAAATAAGTACCCAATGAGCACTGGGATTGATGTAATTGACTTCCCCCTCTCCTCAAAAAATTGCGGGCCTTGTGCCAATATTAGAATCATCATCACTCAAGGTTGGCAGAATCATTAGCATGTCAGTCAAGCAGTGTTTCTTCTGATTCTTTTATGTTCTGAGTTCAAATCCTGCTGAGGTCATCTTTGCCTTTGATCCTTTCAAGGTCAATAAAATAAATTATTAGTTAAGCATTGGGTTCGATGTAATCGACTTGCTCTCTCTTCTTAAAATTACTGGCCTTGTGCCAAAATAACATCTCTCTCTCTCTCTCTCTCTCACATCCCATGGGTCCCTTGTTATTGACTTCCATCACTCTCTGTCCCCTGACCATCTCTGACTATCCATCACTTGTTCTCTTTCTTTCTCTTACAAGTAAACGTCTAGCTACCATCACTGTCTCTGCACCATTACTCCCTGCTATCTCTGTCTCCTCCATTATTCCCTCCTCTACCACTCTGTTACCCCCCTCCCCCATTGTCTCTCCTACCATCATCCTCTCTTCTATTCATGTTCTTGCTCATGTTGCCTTGAATGAATAGTGAAAACATAAGAGTAGTAAGGGCCCTTTAGTTTTAAGGGCAACCTCTCTAGTACTGGTGCCATGATAAATGTATTCACTACATTCTGTAAAGTAGTTGGTGACCAAATGGAGACAGTGTAGACAAGAAGGATGATAATAATAATTATTATTATTTCTAATTTTGACACAAGGTCAGCAATTTTGAGGGGAGGGGACAAGTTGATTACATTGACCCTATACTCAACTGGTACTTATTTTATTGACCCTGTAAAGATGAAAGGCAAAGTTGGCCTAAGCAGGATTTGAACTCAGAACATAAAGAGCTTGAAGAAATGTTGCCAAGCATTTTGTCCACTGCTAGTGCATCGCCTTTGATGGTGTCAAATTTTGGCTCTGGTCAGCAATTTCAGGGGATTTGAGTAAGTCAATGACATTGGGCCCAGTACTTGACTGGTACTTTATCAACCTTTTATTATTGCTATTATTATTACTATTTTTAAAGCTGCTGCTATGTTCAGCTACCAGCCCAGGCTCCGCTGCTCATCAGGCTGAGAAAAGCAAACTGTCATGGTATCAGTCGCTCTCTAACAGGTTTATGGTCAAGCCTGTGGCAGTGGAGACCTCCAGCGTTCTCAGACCCCAGACCATATCCCTGCTCGCTGCTATCAGGGTGGAGATGGCTATCCGCAAGTGCGAGCCCTGTGAGTCAGAGTGGCTGTCCCAGTGCATCTCCCTCGCCATCCTCCAGGGCAACACCAGTGCGTAACTGGTACTCACTTTATCGACCCCAGAAGGATGAAAAGCAAAGTCGAACCCGGCGGAGTAATAATAATAATAATCCTTTCTATACTGGGCACGAAGGCCTGAAATTTTTGGGGAGGAGAGTAGTCGATGTTATCGACCCCAGTTCGTAACTGGTACTCACTTTATTGACCCCGGAAGGATGAAAGGCAAAGTCAACCTCGGCGGCATTTGAACTCAGCACGTTAAAGTCGGAAAAATTGCGGCTAAGCATTTCTCCCGGCGTGCTAACGATTCTACCAGCTCGCCACCCTATTAATAATAATAATACTTTCTTTTTTATTGGCCACAAGGGCTAACAAATTAAAAACATTAAATTACAATAATAATAATAATCATTATTATACCTGTGCTTGTTTTGATAAGATTTTGTTAAGATTGCAAAAAATCAACTTTGTTTTTAAAAATGTTTGGACCTAGGTTTGTCAGCCCCTAAGCAAATTTCTTTCCTCCGTACTTATGGTTATGGGGTTAGGGTTATAATAAATAAACTGTTTTGTTTAGAGAATGTGTGAGGCTAAGAGCTGGATATTTAGACATCAATGATTATGTTAAGGTTTGAAGTAAACATGACAAATCTATTTGGTGATTGTCTCCTGGATATTTCTGTGGCTTTTGTTGGCAATTTGCTTTAATAATGGTGAATTGACTCTAATATGGAGGTAGGTGTGGAAATATGTATATGGCTACTATTTAAAACTGTGTTTCAGTCACTGGATTCCTGCCATGCTGGGGCACTGCCTTGAAGAATTTTTTAGTCAAATGAATCAACCCCAGAACTTTTTTTTTAAGCCTGGTACTTATTCTATTGGTTGCTTTTGCTGAATAGCTAAGTTACAGAAGTGTAAACAAACCAATACCGGTTGTCAAGTGTTGGTGGGGGACAAACACATAAACAAAGAACACACTTAGATATATACATATATATATGATGGGCTTCTTTCAGTTTCCGTTTACCAAATCCACTCAGAAGGCTTTGGTCAACCTGAGGCTATAGCAGAAGACACTTGTCCAAAGTGCCACACAGTGGGACTGAACCCAGAACCATGTGGTTGTAAAGCAATCATTTTACCACACAGCCACACCTGTA
>JAOPUL010005356.1:44972460-44983374 GCA_027564515.1 Octopus rubescens
GCTCCGGTCGAACCGTCCAACCCATGCCTGCATGGAAAAACGGACGTTAAAGGATGATGATGATGATGATGATGATAGGGATCGTCATTTTGTCGATAAGATACATAACCGTAACTTTAATTATATATATATATATATATATATATATATAATAGAAAGAATATTGGAGATGAGGTAAAGATCAGAATGGCCCAGTTGGTTAAAAAAATATTTGAGGATTATAAAACCTGACAAAATGCAAACTCTGTGAGTCAGAGTAGCTGTTCCAGCACATCTTCCTCACCATTCTCCGGAGCAATGTCTGAGGCAGTCTGAATTACAGGAAATCAAGAGAATGTAAGAATTTTGAATAAGTACTAGGCTTAAATAAATCTGACATGGGTTTCTATTTATATTAATTGCTGTATATTTCTTGTACTAATTCCAGTGGATCCAAAATGATAATAGCTATAATGTTCCCTATGTCCAAGAAAGGTTCTGTATTTGTGGTTGATACAGTACAGAGTGACCAAATGCCAAACCTTGCTGCCATGTACACAGCTGAGAGAAACTCTAAGTAAGTCACTTTCTGCTTTGGTTCTTATACAAATCCTCCTTGTCTCATCCTCTTCTCCTCCCCATGATTACCACCTCTTTATTCTCCTCCCTGTACTTCAATGTCTGTTTGTTGGGATACATTGTTGTTACCTATGATTCCATGTAAGTTACTGTAACTGTCCTTACATTATTGTGTAATATTCGTTAATCTCTGTTAGTATGTGCATTGCTATTCACTTATGTACGTGACCTCTACCTGTATATTATTGCACAAGGTTTGCACATTAACCATTTTTGTATTTTATGCAGAGTGTCCAAAGGAGTTGATGAGGAATCTCTTCCTCCTACAGGAACTCAAAACTTTCAGGTAAAATTAGATAAAGATATAAACCGTGTCTACAGGAATGTTCAGAGGATTCTCTCAGCCTACAAAGATGAGAAACGAGGACCCACTTTTATTGCCATCCAGTCTAGTCTCAGTGAGTTTCGTTGTTTTTATGACTTTTCATCATCATCATTGTTGTAATATCCACTTTTCCATGCTTGCATAGCAAGGTGGTCTTCATGTTGCCAACCTTCACTTGTTTCAAAGCAAGGAAATATTTCCCCATAGCCAGACATGCTTTTGCAGAATGGTGGAAATGTACGACACTCATGTTCTTTCACGCACACACAATGAGCTTATCTAGAGTTTCCATCTTTCAGATCCACTCCAAGGCTTTGGTTGGCTTGGACTATAGTAGAAGACACTTGCCAAGGTGCTATGCAGTGGGACTAAGTCTGAAATTTTGTTTTGGGGAAGCAAACTTCTTAACCTCACAGCCACACCTGCACCTAATCAGTCACAAATTATATAATCTTTATGAGTCATAATTTTATGACTATTATAATCAAATTGTGATTTGGTTGTATAGAAGTCATGTTGCTACTAGGTTGTGTGAATAAACAATTGTTTGTATATCTGGCTGTTTGTGGGGAGAGAGGGAAGTGCAGAGTTGCTGCAATTTCTGCTCGGGGATATTTTAGATTAACCGTTTTGATACCATCCTGAGACTGCCCCAGATTCTATGACACAAACTTCATTTTTCAAAGTGATATCTATTAAAACCTTCCATCAGAATTTTATGTAAATTTATGTTCTAAGCAGCAGCTTAATAATGATATAATTATTTTACCAAATTCTTCATTATTTTCAAAATTAATTTTATCAAAGGCAGTAGCATCATCATACTCATTTAATGTTCATGTTCCATGCTGGCATGTGTTGGACAGTTTGACAGGATTTGATAGGTCCAAAGATTGCATCATGTTCTAATGTCTGCTTTGTCATGATTTCTGGGGCTGAATGCCCTGGTGCTTTCTTTATGGCACCAATACTTGTGAGGTCACCATGCAGCTTAAACGACTAAGATCTTTTTTGATTAAGTAGGTGATTTTATGCTGGAATGATGGGTTAACTCTTTAGCATTCAGATTATTCTGTCAAATGTAATGCTTATTGTTTCACATTGCGTTGAACTAATCATGCATTATCTCGAAGTTTTGAGATTTTGATGGTGTGATTGTTTATTTTTAGAATGACGTTGTGCGGGGTAGGTATGAGAGGCTGGATATGGCCAGTTTAAATGCTAAAGGATTAAAGTGTGAGAGAAGGGTCAAAAACAACAGGTTTCTTGCTATAGAGGAGCTACACAGCGACTCACATTGTAAAAGAGAGGGTAGGGGTGGAGCTGGAAAGAAATAAAACTGGTGGTGATGAGGTGTCAGGGTGGACCCTCAGGATACAAGGTGAAAAGAAATGAGTGGGGACAGGAGAACAGGAAGTTTGGGTGAGTAGAGTTTACAAGAATATGGGAGAGATGGAGAATGGGTGAGGGTGAATATAATGAAAATGTGTTGAGGGATGATAAGTATGGAATATCATCATCATCCATTTTCCATGCTGGCATGGGTTGGAGGGTTTGACCAGAGCTGGCAAGCCGGAGAGCTGCACCAGGTTCCAGTCTAATTTGTCTTGGTTTCAACAATTGGATGCACTTCCTAACGTCGACCACTTTGCAGTGTGTGTTGGGTGCTTTTAACATGGTACCGGCACAGGACTCTTGCAGGCCAATCTTCTTCACCAGGGGATGCAGCCTTAACACTTCTGCTGTGGAGGACAACAGCTGTAGAAATTGGATAGGGTTGAGGGGTGACCAATGATACATGGTTTGGGGAGAGGGAAGATTATTATTATTTGTTTATCCTCCTGTTGTTTTTGTGATATCTCTTTATAAAACAGACAATTCTAATGTCGAAATAATTTTTCAATGTTTTTTTTTTTCACTTGTAGGTTTCTCTCAACTGACATCTGCTATGCCAGAGATGATTAATTTCCCCATGGTACCTATTCACATGTCTGACAGGTAGGTGTGATGTGCATTGTAAAGTTATCTTTCATATTTCAGTCTTCAGTTCAATACTCACTAGCATTGTTCGTGTGATCTGAGACTAAACCTCAAGACTTAAACTGCCAAACTAGATGATAGTCAAGATGTTGTAGAGGTGTTGTCACAGCGAATCACATTTTCTTTGTTCCTTATAATCTGAGACCAAACCTCAGTTGACTTATACTACCTAATTAGATGAGTCGAGATGGTGTAGATGTGTTGTGAGAACAGCACATTAAGAAGGGTATCCAGCTGTAAAAACCATGTCAAAGCAGTCATTGGAGCTTGATATTATCTGGCTCATTAGATCTTGTTGAACTGTACAACTGCTGCCAGAATGGAAGACAGACAATTAATGGTGATTGCTGTTGGTGGCCTGAGACTACACCTCAATTGACTTGAACTGCTAAATTAGATGAGTCAAGATAGTGTAGATGTGTTGTGATAACAGATAGCTTTCTCTTTATTTATTACTTATAGTCTGAAAAAGATCTGTATTTAGAGTTTCTTGTTGCCATCCTTAGACATAAGGTTAATTGATAAAAGTTAAAACACATCTGCCCTATCATTTTATTGGCATATTTGAGGAGGACATGAAGAGCCATCACAGAATGTTCAATAAAAGAGATATCTCTTTGATGAGTACAACTAAGGTGTAGGTATGTTCACCACACTTGCCTAGAAATTCAGAATATAAAGAACTGGAAAGCATTTTGTCTAATAATATAATAATTATAACAATCCATAGCCATACGTTATTTTATTTATAAACTCCAGAGGGATGAAGCATAAAGTCGACCTTGTTGAGGTTTGAACTCAAAAAGCAAAGAACTGGCTCAGGCATAAGGTATTTGTTTCAATACTTTAATGATCCTGCCAATTGACCCCCTTTGACTAAATTTGGCAGTGTTAATGTTTAGTTTAAGGTGTTGTAGGTGAAAGGAGAGTTTTTTGAGAAAGCATGTATCAAGGTATGGGTTCCAGAAGGATGCTTTTGAGAAGAAGGATTGGACAGTGTTTAGTTTGGTGTCTTTTCTGTGAGTATGATGGTGATTTCAAGAGGAAAGGTGGAAGTGTCATCAAGTTGGTTAAGAAGTTGGCTTTGCAACCAAATGGTTTCAAGTTCAATCCTACTGTGTGACCCTTGGACAAGTGTTTTCTGCAGTCACAGGTTCACCAGCGCTTTGTAAATGAAATTTGGTTGAAGAAACTGAGCATCAGTCATATAATGTTGTTCATTTCCAGTCTTTTGTGAAAAATATGTCCGTCTGACCATGCGAAATATTACCTTGCTTGAAAACAAGTGAAGGTTGGTGACAGGAAGGGCATCCGACTGTATAAAATCTGCCTCAGTAAACTCCATCCGGTCCATTCAAACAAGGAAATGTGGCTGTTAAAATGATGATGTGAGTTGACTTCTTATATTAGAATAGCTACTACTTCTATGAGGCATAGGGCTTAAAACAGTTGATCAATAACAGAATTGTATTAACAAGTAGCAGTAATAGTCACATGACAGAATTGCCTATATTGGATAATGTGTCCAGCTGTCAAACTACTCTAAAATAGAACAGGCAAATATGACATCAACTAACCAATGAAGTCTAGTTGATGTCATATTTATATGGTCACTCAGCATGCGAAAAATGAGTCAAATTTCCCCTCGGTTTACATTTTGTCTTCAAAATGAAAGGAGATTTACACATTATATCCACTTATGGGATATATACACATTTACAGTTTAGTCCAACAAATGACGCCAACTAGCCAATGAGGGAGCCTCTATATAGTCACTCAGCATGCTAAAAGTAGCAATCAAATCTCCCTTAAAATTCCACCTTGTTTGCTTGAAAAAGTGAAAGGATAACATTGAACACTGTAGCTCTGGATACAGAAAAGAAAAAAAAAGATGGATTGTTCACAGCTGGAGTGCTTTTGATCATAGGTTTACTGGTTTATGTCTTACCTGGGGTTAAACAATAGCAACCTGTATTGTCAAGGTTAAATAACAGATTGGAGTGGGGAAGGGTAGAAATTATATTTTGGAAATGATTTATTGTAACCATTTAGAGAATATCTAAGACCATCCGTCATCACCCTTTATCACTCTCTTCCATCATGATGCTTATGTAATGAAGAATGGCATTGAATCTATTTTCATTACCCACTACCATCACTCTTCTTGACTGTTAGCCATCATTCTTTTCCCCTGTATCCTTCCATTTTCTTTGACATCTTCATTGCTATCTCATCATGACACTCATACTGGTGTCCTATTCAATTTTCTTACCAACAACCAACATGTAGCTGCCAATAAGTGACTCTCTTCCATTACTTCATCTTTTATTATCCTTTCGCTCCTATCGCTCTTTCTTCCATTATGTTGATGTTCTAGTTGTTAACAATTTATCTTTTATTTCAGTAACACTTTGTACAATGTGCTAGATTGGCAGAGAGTTGGCAGTCGAAGAATGCTTCAACATTACATGAATGTAAAACTCATCTTGCAAGTAATGCTGGAACAGTGCCGATATCTACACATTCCTTTGGGTAACATACCCAGTGACATCACAATGTTTGGATGTGACCTCTTTTTCGCCCGACATCTCCAGAAACACAACCACATACTCTGGTGTTCTTTGTCTGACCGACCTGATCTGGGTGGCAAAGAAGCTGATGACCATCGGTCAGTAATCTGACAATATTCTTCCTCTTGGTTTAAAAGACACATTTTTAAAATATAGTTATTGTTCAAGATTTAAAACATCTGTTGGTCAACATACCCCATTAAAATATGATTTTTAAGGTTCACCGTGAAATTAACTTGATCAAAATATCCCATTAAATATAATTATTGTCCAAGATACACTCATTTCATTGATAATTTTCTGGTAAGCCATATCACACAATTGGAGATGAGTCTTACCGAAAGTGGTTCCACTTGCAATGAAGTAGGACCATTTCTGTGATTCCAAATATGATGGAGATATGTGACAACAAGTGTCATTAAAATAAAATTTTAAAATACCAGGAAATCTTTTGAAAATTTTCTAAGTCAAATAAATAATTGGTCAGTATGCACAATTGAAACATAATTATTGACGAAGATGCACCATTAAAATATTGGCCAATACATGCCATTAAAATATTGCTAGTCGCCAGCATGGAAAACAGACGGTAAAGGATGATGATGATACACTATTAAAATACAGTTATTGATAAAGGTGCAGTTGTGTAGTTAAGAAGCTTGCTTCTCAATCATGTCCCACTGCACACAACCTAGGGCAAGTGTCTTCTACTGCAGCCCTGGATTAGCCAAAGCATTGTGAGTTAATTTGGTAGATGGAAACTAAAAGAAACCGGTCATATATATGTGTGTCTGTGTTTAAGTTTGTACTCTTGTCTTGACATCACATGAGTTGTAAACTAACATCATCGTAGAAGCAATGTCAAGACACACAAGTTTTAAAATTAGTATTCATTACAATGTTACATCTTTAAGATAAATTCACAAAAATATTTGCTTATAATTTATATAATCACCAAAACACACCTGTACAATAAATATTCATTAGAATACAACTTTCAGCTAGTTATTCATCAAAATTTACCTGTAAAATAATCATTATGCAAAAGATCAAAACATTTTTATGTATAAAACTTCTGATATACTTTCTATTTTTACTATAAATAACAAACTAGGTTGTGTATGGAGCTTGAAGAGAAAACTACAGTGGAAGTGAACAAACCAGGAGCATATTCTACAGTGTGTCTGGAGTTGGACATGTCAAGTTTGGCTGTCAATACAGTCATTGAGGTTTGTAAAATATCAATGATAAACACTGACATTTGTATTTCACATATTTAAGTTTGTCGAGAAAGGAGATCTAGGGTGTATGATACTTGTAGGTTCTCCCTCAGTGATAGAGTGATAAGATTGATGTAGCTGATGCCCAGTCTGAACATTTACAGGATTTAATGTCTGCAGGAAGGGAACCTGGGATTTGGTTCAAATGCTTACAGTAGCGCATATTCTGCTGCAGGCACCCAAGAATCTGTTGGTTGTGTAAAAACAGATTTGCTGCTGCATGTTAGACTTCCCAATCCCAGACACATAAGATAGTAGCTTCTGTTTTTATCAAAGCAGGCAGACACACATATCTATATATATGATGAGCTTCTTGGAGACGTCTACTATAACCCTGGGGTGACTAAAAACTTTGTGAATGAATTTGGTAGGTGATAACTGAAAAAGAAGCCTGTCGTATGTATGTGTGTGTGTATCTGAGTTTGTCCCCTTGTCTTGACATTACATCATCATCATCATCATCATCCTTTAACGTCTGTTTTTCCATGCTTATTGTAAACGAACATCACCATCCAGTACACTCTCTGGAGTGGTTGGCATTAGGAAGGGCATCCAGCCGTAGAAACCAATCTAAAAATAGATTGGAGTCTGGTGCAGCTTGCCAGTTTCCAGTCAAACCGTCTAACCCATGCCAGAATGGAAAACAGACGTTAAATGATGATGATGATGATTGGACATTTAGCCTATTTTGGTGACAGTACTTTTTAGCACTGGAGGCAAACACATACACATGTGCATGCAGGAGCGAGTGAAAGAGAAGGAAAGAATGAGAGAAACATTAAAATGTTTGATGTCAAATAAATCAATGATGAATCAGCAACGACAAAACAGCTGTGCCAGAATATCTCATATAACCTGTTGAGAAGTGCAAGACTGGAAGATTATTGATTGAAGAATAGGATCAAATTCTCATCAGAAACACCCAAAACATATGATGAAGCAGATTACATTAACTGCAGAATATGTGGAAATTGGGAGGAAACAGTGAATATATTGTCTTTAGCTACCCAGACCCAGTCAATAAATACATCTACAAGCATGACAGAGCTGGAGCAGCATTATGAAATACCAACAGAAAAGAAGTTATATAGGTTTACACTAGAAAGGGTTCTCAGACAAGGACAAGGCGATCATACTCTAGGATCTGCCAATCTATGCACACAGAGAAATTATGGTTAATAAGGCAGACATTGTTGTCAAGGACCACTAGGGAAAGTAGTGGTTCAAAATCGAACTATCAGCAAAAGAAAAAAAGTATTATAGGTGCAGGCATGGCTGTGTGATAAGCAGCTTGCTTCCCAACCACATGGTTTCGGGTTCAGTCCCACTGTGTGGCACCTTGAGCAAATGATTTCTACTAAAGCCTCGACCCGACCAAAGCCTTGTCAGTGGATTTGGAAGACGGAAACTAAAAGAAGCCTGTCCTATACATATATATATATATCTATGTGTGTGTGTCGTTGTGTCTACGTTTGTTCTACCACCACCATTTGACGACCGGTGTTGGCGTGTTTACGTCCCCATAACTTAGAGGTTCGACAACAAAAACCGATAGAATAAGTAATAAGCATATTAAAAAAAAGGTGGTGCCCCACCATGGTCGCAGTCAAATGACAAACAAGTAAAAGATAAAATATATCTCTCAAAGAAATGAAGAAAGAATCCAAGTATAAAAATTTGAATGAGCAATCCCTATAATAAAAGGTACCTTGGAGATAGTTAAGAAATAGGCAAATACAACTAAACCAATCTTGATTGGTTTAGCAAATACAACTAAACCAATCAAGATTTACAATTATGTATAACATACAGAAAGTAGAAACTGTACACACATTACCTTGAGAACTGTCAACAAAATAAACATCAAAGCTAAACATAGCCTGTATACAAGGCCATCAAAAAGGCGCTCGGTAATGCATTGAAAATATGTTATAAAAATAATACTAAATAACAATCGACTAGAGCACGTGATTGGTACATATTTTAGTGACCCGGAAGGATGAAACGAAAGTGGTTCCCAGTTGGATTGGAACTCAAAACAACGGGTGTTTTAGTCAAACGTCTGAAAAATATCTCGCTACAGACTGCACCATTTAAGTTAATAAATAACTGTTTTTTTACTCTGTAACTACTTTTCTTTTTCTCTCGCTATGTAATTTATTTAAATTTAGGCAGTGCCCATGACCTTTGCAAATCCTTTCAGCTTGTGAGATCGATGCAGTTGATATGCTTGTGTTTTATTTTATATATATATATATATATATATATATATATTCACACACACACACACACAAAGGATATACCAAAGAGGTTTAATTTACCCACCTACCTCCAACATTTTAGAGACGCAAAATGTAACTTGCTGTCAATAATAGCGTGGGATAGAAGACATGCCTCGGGTGTCTCCATAGCAATCTATTCTCACGTAAAGAGATTACACAGAAGTTCTATTGTAAATTTAATCTCGCACGAACATACAAAACATCTAAACATACAAACGTATATAGCATATATTTATACACAAATTATAAGACATTTGTATACACACATATAAACGTAAACGCACGCCGTGTACACAGACACACATATGTGCACGCAACAACAACAAAAAAAGAACTTAAAATAATAAGAGTAAAAAGATTGCGCAGTAACAAAGATTACAGAGAATGAAAGCTGTTGAGCAACATTTAATTTTACCTTTAACTTTGTCCAGTTTATGAAGGAATAATGATGATCGTTATAATGATTACTTCGGTTCCTTTTGCATATATACGATGAAGAAGACATATCTATGCTAGGCAGCACTTCGGTTTAATAGAACTGTTCTGGAAGAGAATGATTGTAAGTGATAAGACCAAATATTCATAGTTCAATATAGTTACTTTTATACAGTATACATTCGCGCGTGCAGGTGTTCATATGAGGAAACTACTAATGTAATTAATCTGTACAGAAGTGTGATACAACGTCTGGCACAAAATACACTTTATGAAAAGAGTAAAAGAAACAAGTGTCATATAAGGAAAAGGGCAACTTTTACTTTGTAAATATAATTTATGTTCAACAGTTGTGTGTTCCACTTTAAAATAAATTAGAAGAACCACAAAACATAGTGGATATATCTATTAAAATAATGTAAAATGCAGTTTAAAGATTTACACTACATTCTATTTGTATCGAGTCGTTTTCAGTATTGTGATGAAATTAATCACCTGGTTAAGTAAAATGCGTGTGTGTGTATATTATATATACATATATATAATGCACAATATATAAACGGAGTTTACATTTAAATTTTAATGTTATAATCATATCATATAGTGGGCTTTTAAGTTGGAATTTTTCTTTGGCAGTAACTTTGAAAGCTTTAAATTCGTAAACTATTGTTTAAAGAGTAAATAGTTTTTAATGAAGTTGAAAATTACCATAAAAACTATACCTATCTCCAATAAAAAACAAAAAACACAATCAATAAATAAAATACTTACATATGTAAGACATACAACGAGAATAATAAACCATGGTGTAGTATTAAACAATAATTATACACCATTTATATATTTATGTGGATACCCATTAAGTAAGGTCACCAACAATCTGAAAAGTTTTACTATTCTTATGAAGTGACAGGTCAAACTTTTTCGAAAACATGCTTTTTCGAAGCCGTCTTTTCGTAAACGTTAATTAACGTCAACAAATTTATATAGTTATAATTACAAACACTGCAACATTAACAACAATAACAGCAGTAAATATAATTAAAATCATAATTATTTTCTCACCTCACTATTTTTCATTTCTATTTATTAATGTTTTGTTGTTGTTTTTTTTTAGCCCAAGTCATTGTTGATCCAGCAAACCTATGATCAAAGGTATTCCAGCCGTGAGCATCCTGTCTTTTTAAGAGTAACTAGATCGACATTATTTAACGTATCGTTTTCTTTCTTCTTTCTTCTTTTTTTTTTGATGGTAGGGTGTGGTTTGAGTGACATTATATATACTGTTTTAAGGCGGCGAGCTGGCAGAGTCGTTATCGCGCCGGGAGAAATGCTTAGCGGTAATTTTTCCGGCTTTACGTTCT
>JAOPUL010005356.1:45105664-45118101 GCA_027564515.1 Octopus rubescens
GTCCTTTATTTGTGCACTTGTGTGTGTCAGTGTTTTGTAAGTGTGTGTGTGTTCAGTGTGGTGGGTTTATGTGTGTGCATGGTAGGTGCGTGTATGTGTTTGTGTGTTCCTTTCATGCTTTCTATTTAGACTGGGTTTGTCCTCTATAATGTGCGTAGCTTCGGTAATTTGTCTAAGTGTCGCGTCTGTTCTGTGTGTGGATAAAATCTTGATCTCTAAAACTTAGTGATCAAGAAGTGCATAAATAAAGTGCACAAATAAAACACGTCTTCACAAGGAAATACTTTACGTTCGAACTAACACGAGGACTTTTACGCGGCTGCTTGACCTTCTAGAAACAGTAGAAATAAATCTCCCTCAAATCACACATTGCTATTTTCAGAAAAGGAAGCATATGTTGAATGATTTAGCCCCAGATAGGCTATGTCTGAGAATAAACGGGCTGGTCATGGTTGGTTCACTTATGGTCATGTATGTACATGATAGGGATTGATTGATCTTGGACAACAGGCAGCAATAACAACTACAAAAACAATTTATGTTAATAAGTCTAAGAAATACATAACGTGGTATGATTTCTTTGGAAAATACCGTTGTTCTATGATTAATTCCTTTGCCTTAAAATCTGATCCTCGCACAGCTGTCATCGTGTTCGGCAATAATATCTAGTCTTGTAAAAGAATGATGTTCTTGACAGCATATAAATGAACACGTCCACTATGTATTCATAAACGTTTAAGTATTGGCTAGTGTGTTATGCATATGCGGTAGAAAAATGTGTAAATTTGATTGTGGTTAGAAAGATTTTTCTGTTTGATCATTTCACACAGATAGGAGGGAAGTGTTTTCATCCGTTAACTTAAGATAGGATGCGTTCCGGCTTGTTTGTTATATTAAATCGAATTTCGGCCAATTTTTGATAATGAACTGCAACAGTGTTGGAACACTGCCAGTGTTTCTTGATAGCGTTTCCTTTCTGTTGGATTCTATCGATCATCAACTTCATCTTGATCGATGTCGTCGCCATCGTTGTCGTCATTATCAACATTATCATTAATATCACTATCACCATCAACATCATTATCACCATCCCTGTTAACACCTACCACCACCACCACCACCACCACCACCACCACCGAAGCCACCAGCACCACCAGCACCACCAGCACCACCAGCACCACCAGCACCACCACCAGCACCACCAGCATATATATATATATATATATACGACGGGCTTCTTTCAGTTTCCGTCTACCAAATCCACTCACAAGGCATTGGTCGGCCCGAGGCTATAGTAGAAGACACTTGCCCAAGATGCCACGCAGTGGGATTGAACCCAGAACCATGTGGTTGGGAAGCAAGCTTCTTACCACACAGCCACGCCGCGCCTATTAAATCTGTTAACATAAAGGAAGCTACTGACACAGTGTGATACTGTAAGTCAATAATTGCTCAAGCATGGCCATTAAATGTTCTAGTCAACTGCTAGAAGAATATTATCTTTGTATGTAACAATGAATGAGACATGTACATTGTTCATTTAGAAAACATGGCCTCCAAATAGTGATAGCCAGAAAAATATAACTGGAGGTAATATTCTCATGGCATTAATGGGGAGATATTGGAGACGGAGACAGATTACAGGTTAATTACTGAAATTGTTGTTAAAAGAAAGGGATTTTTTTTTACTTACCTGGTTGTGATTTCACCTCAAGGTTAATTTGAACCATTCCTTCTCCTTGAACACATTGCTCCACTAAACTTTTGCTGCTGTCCAACTGTAATCAAATTTATTAAAGAAACTGTTATTATTAATGATAAAAACAATGACTTATTATTACTATATGTCTATTATTAACGTAGTCGTGGTATGGACTCCCCCATACACTCTTATAACCTCTACCCACCTCACTCCCTAGCATTTCATCACCACTAGTTTTATATCTCTCCAGCTCCATCCTGATCACTCCCACTCTCTCTTCTATAATGTGAGTTGTTATGTAGCTACAGCAAGAAATGTTTTCTTCTAGCTCCTTCCCTCATACTTTAACTCTTCTAGCTTAAAGCCTTCTTCTCTATTGTAGCTCCACTCAGATGAAGGCGTCTTAGTCTTGCAGGCTGTATGGCATCCTCACTAGTGTTGGTGCCATGAAAAAAGCACTCACTTCATGCTGTAAAGTGGTTAGTATTAGGAAGGGCATCCAGATGTAGAAACCTTGCCTAAGCAGACATTGGAGCTTGATGCAGTCTTTGGATCCATCAGATCCTGTCAAACCATCCAGCATGGAACATGGATGTTAAATGGTGATCATAATGACATGCTGCATCAAATGTAGTAAAGAAGCTAAGAACTAAAGTAGTTATCATCTGAAGACTATCAAGTATTCAGATGGCTTACTGGAAGGACAAGTTCTATTCTTCAAGTGATATTATGATGGAGGTGGGGAATACAGTTTAAGAGAAACTGTTACCTATGTAGACTACATAATTAACAAGATATAAATTATAGACAGTAAAAGCAAAAGATCTGTATTATTAGTGAACAGAGAAAAACAAGTTGAGATAGAGAGAGAGGGGGGGAGTACTGGCTAACGTGTGTGTGCGTGTGTATGTGTGCGCTCATGTATGAGGTGATGAGGCGACTAGATTGTTAATATGCATATGATATTGATACCAATGTACAATGAATGAAATGGTGGATTGTAAACTGATTTATCTAACATACACAATATCTGAAAAATCAAACATCAAAATATAATTATGATGGTGGAGATGATGGAAGTGATTGCGATGGTAGATCTAAGCATCAAGGATAGTGGTAGTGGTGTTAGTGAGGGTAGAAGTAGGTAAGTAGTGGTAGTGATGGTGATTATGATGCTAAGACTAGGCAGTGGTGGTAGTGGTAAAGATGTCAGTCAGTGACGATAGAACTAGGCAGAACAGTAGTAGTAGCACTAGTAGTAATGGTGATGATGTTGGGAGAGATAGGTACCAGTGGTACTGGTAGAGGTGTTAGTAATAGTAGTAGTAGCAACAGCAGTAATAGAAGTAGTAAGAGTACTGATGGTAGCATTGGAGTTGTTGATCACAACAATGATTATATCAAAGTATATTTTGTTCTTATGGCAGCAATATGTTAAATATTTTCGTGGTATATGAACAATTGTAAGGCTGCAGTAAGTAATTTTTCAGTGGATATTCTTTCTAGTGTAAACCACCAACAAAATCTTAAAAGATATTGAACAAATACAAACCCTATAACAATGTAGGACCTCTTCAACTAAATAATAATCATTACCTCAATCACTGCTTTTTTAATATAAGTAACAATGGAAAATCTACAGTATTTTCTATTGTATTATTTCAAAAAAAAAAAAACAAATATATCTCATCAACACCATTTTAATGTCCATTTTTCCATGCTTGCTTGGGTTGGATAAAGTCTATTGAGGCAGATTTTCTATGGCCAAACGCCTTTACCTGTTGCCAACCCTCACCTGTTTCCAAACAAGGTTATATTTCTCCAAGGCCAGACATATTTCTGCATAATATAAGAAATGAATGACTGTATGACGGTGATGCTCATTTAAAGTTATCAAGACGAGGAGACACAAATGCACACAATGGGATTCTTTCAGTTCCTATCTACCAAATCCACTCATAAGGCATTAGATTGCTTGGAGCTATAATAGAAGACACTTGCCCAAAGAACCACGTGGTGGGACTGTACCTGAAACTATGTGGCTGGGGAGCAAACTTCTTAAACCACACAGCTATATATATATATATATATAAAACACACACACATGTAAACTGTTTACATACCAAAATTGTGTCTTGGAGGAAAAAACTATGTTCTGCAAGAGAACACTGCAGGCGGATTTCAAGAAGTCGTTTAAGTGTAGAAAGAGGTTCAGCAATGTCCATATGTTGGATGACTAAATTCTGGTATTGTGGAGGTGGATGTTCATGGATGATTTCTTCTTCAAGAACAACTCTATAAGGAAAAAAAAAAATGAAAATAAACAATTAGTATTACTAATGAGGGAATGAAAGAAACATTAACTAATTAAACACTAAATAAAGATGAAGTCTTCAGCTGTTACTAATTAATTCAACCTAATTAAAACGGCTGATATAAAGACCTGTTTTGATAATTTTCTAGATCTGTACCAGACCATTATTAAGAGTGGAATTTATTATTTATCTATTTTGCTACAAGACATTCCCTCCCCCCGCCCTCTACACACTCGATATTGCTATAGATAAATAGTATTACTGTAGTAAGAGAAAATATAAAGATTACTGTAAAGATAGGAAAGTGGACAAGAGAAGTAGTGACATCTCTTTAAGCAACTGGATCGATAAACAAGTTTGTAGGAACTTTTATTCCAAAAGAGAGCTGGAACCAGGACACCTTTAACATTACAAATAAATGATTGCAAATGTAGACAGGATAATCCAAAATCGATGCAACTAAAGGGAGATAGCAGCATTAATATTTCAAACCTATCAGATGACAAGGGCATAACAACAACGAGATTATTGTATACAGTCCTCGGGGTGCACTATAACTTGTTGGAAATGGGTAAAAGAGGGGACAAAAAGCTGATATATAAGTCAAGTAAAGAAAGACAGCAATGAAAGCTAGAAGTACATGTACAATACATAGAATAAAACACAAACGAGTCATAAAGAGGAAAGGGTACATAGGTACATCAGAAGTGTTGGTGAATTACGGGAAGCATGGAATTTTTGAAGGATGCAAGTAGTTTATTCCATGGTTTGAAAAATTCCATGCTTTGAAAAGTGTGAAAAAATGTTTCCGAAAGACAGGGAAATACTCTTGCATTTTTGTTCACAAACTATTCGAGTTAATACTAATATGAAATAATTAAATGCTAAAAACGATTGAAATAATATATTGTTTGTCAAATACACGAAGGAATCAGAAAGTAATGCAAATATAAGTTGCATTACTTTCTGACTAAGCCTTGTATATTAAAACAATATATATGGAAACATAAATAATAAGTCATCTTAACAAAAGGTGTTGAGATTGTTAATAAAAGATCCAGAGTCTTTTATTAACAATTAAAATGGTTCAAATTCTGTTTTTATTCATATCGGATTACAGAATCTGCCAACAGAAATAGTAGAAGTTCAAGATTTTAAAGACAACTCCCTGTTTCTTTCTTTTATGCATTTTAATATTTAATTTTTCAGGGATGAACATGTTTTAATTTGACTCATAAAAGTAATACAGTGAGTTGAAAAACTTCAATCAACAGAGATTATTCAAGCAATTAGTATACAAATCTCCCTTTGTGGATGTTTAAAACCTAAAAAAAAGATAATGCACTGTATCCAATACGATCAGCCGAAATGCAGTTTGGTGTAGATTTGGCCATTAAAGTATGTAGATGAGTTGAACATAAAGTAACAATGCCTATTCCCCTTTCTCCAAATTATGGACTAGCTTCCATAAATGATAGAATGGACAGTGTTGATAGTGAACTTGTTAGAGGTGCTGTACATTGTACATATCCTGAATACATACCAGGAGGAAATTTGGAGCCAATGATATTTACTCAAAAGTATTTGAATGATCTAGTTAGAGAATTATTGCTGCTTAAAGACAAGACAAGACAAGACAAGACTGAAGGAAGGCAATTTACTTAACCAAAATGTAAAAGTGATTTGCTATTGCAAGTGAAGTTTTGGTTTGATACCATATTATACAGTAGATGCTCCCCTCTGCTATTGCAAGGAATTGTTTACAAACGTGTCTCAAACTTCTGTAGCATCTGACTGTCACCGCTTTCATCATCACAAAGCAGACTGAAAACACTTTTACTCATAACAGGAATGCAAAGCTATGCAAGTCCATTATTTACTCTGACCATGGAAAAGGGACATGATGACAAGGATCTCTTGTTTGATACTCTTCAATACCACTGAATGGAATCTCGATGATCTCTAAGTTATTGCTATGTAATGGGCATGCATGCAAAGTTTACAAAATATTTCTTATTTCTATGAGACAGTACCCATGCCAGTAACACATAAAAGCACCCGTGCTGATGACACGTTAAAAGCACCCATGTCGGTGACACATTAAAAGCATCCGTGTCAGTGACATTTTAAAAGCACTTGTGTCAGTGACATGTTAAAGGCACCCAGTACACTCTCTGGAGTGGTTGGTGTTAGGAAGGGCATCCAGTTGTAGAACCCATGCTAGCATGGAAAGTGGACACTAAATGATGATGATGAGTCACACTACCATAATAACTTCCTTTTAGAAACCCTTTATTTTTTTAATACTCAGTAAAATAAGTTCTTCCAATTGTACAAGCTTTTGTGGTTTGACATAAGTGCAATGAAAAGAGACAAATGCTTGTAAAACCTTTGAGTAATGTGGGTGATGAGTTAATCAAAACATGTAAAGTGATGTCAATGAAAGAAAACAAATATAGGTTGTTTAAGAAGCCTACAATATTTTGGGATAAGTTCCGTTGAGAAAAAGAAATAAAGTCATCCTCAGTAGTATAGTGCTAAGTATCCCTGCCTGTCACACAGGAGATTAGAGTTCGATTCCCTGCTGAGATGGCATTTTGTTTTATTGTTATAGGTGCAGATGTGGCTGTGTAGTAAGAAGTTTGCTTCCTAACCAAATGGTCCCAGGTTCAGTCCCACTGTATGGTACTTTGGGTAAGTGTTTTCGCTTATAGCCAGAGGTCAACCAAAGTCTTATAAGTGAATTTGGTAGATGATAACAGAAAGAAGTCTGTTGTACATAAGTGTGTGTATGTGTGTGTGTGTGAGAGTGTTTGTCCCCTAACATCACTAGACAACTGGTGTTGGTTTGTTTATGACCCTGTAGCTTAGAAGTTCAGCAAAAAAAAAAAAGAGACTGATAGAATAAGTACCAGACTTTTAAAAAATAAGTACTAGGGTCAATTTGTTTGACTAAACCCTTCAAGGCCACAATCTAATCACTGAAACAACAAGTAAAAAGATAGAAAGGTTTTGCAAAGTTTAAGAGAACATAAATTACAGTCTGTAACTAATAAGACCTGATACTACATTAGTGAATTGAACATTGAATGTGATGGAGAGAAGTACTTGGTTTAAGTTGAATTAAAATGTCATAATTCTATGAATAAAAATAGACAGAAAGATAACATTACTCATCACTGATAGCAGCAATTGCAGCAACTTCATCAGGGTTGAGGGGAGATTTTGATTTCTCCTCGTCTTCTATTTGATTTGCTTCCATTATTGCAGAAATAGCACGTTTCATACCTGCAAATATTGAAATAACAAATAATAGTTATTTACAACAAAGATGACCACCAGATAGTGACATAATATATTTTTAATTGAAAATATTTTCTCTAATGGGAACAAAATCAATTTATATTGTTATACTTGGGGGAGTGTCATAATAAACATACAAGTTGTTTGTTTGTTTATAGTTTAATTCTTTATGCTTTGGAAAAAGAAAAAAAGTGAAATATAGACAAACAACAACGGGTGAATGTGTTTACAGGCTTTTATTAATTATGATCCTTCCCAAATATAGCAATATTAGTTTCAACACACAATTTCAGATCAAAATTCTTGCAAAACAAATTCAAAATCAATTTATGGAAGTAATTTCCATTCAGTTCAAAGCAGACAGTTTTCTTTGTATCTCATATTCAATCAATAATGGAACATTAATTCCTTCACCATTTTCATTTTTTGATATGCTAGTTTACACTGTGCAGAATTCTAAAGATAAGAACTTAGGCTAAATCGGTCCTGTACCCTAACTATCAGAAAGTTTTAAAATAATATTGGAGTAAACATTTTCTATGCAAATGATACCAGAAAGTGTTTGAGGAAGAGTAATGGATACTGGAGAATATTGAACCATTTAATAATAGAACTACTGGAAACTGACAACACTAAATCATTTAGTAATCCTGAGGTTAAATCTTAGTAAAATTAACACTATTTGAATTTTAAATCAATTTGATGTAAATAAAATAAGTAGCAATAAGGTAACAGGAAAAGCCATCAACAATCAAACCTTTTAACCCTTTGAACTCATGAGTATGCTTAAGCAGGTGCAATTTGACTATACCACTGGAAGATAAAAAAAAAAAACAGACAGCCAAATGGTTTTGTATTTACAGCTGAAAATAACGACGTTTCTGCCAATTAGCAAGCCATAAACACAAAAGTATGAGGCTGCCAGCTTTTGCATCTTCCAGGAGCATAGTGAAACAAGATTGCACCTGCTAAAGCATACTTGTGGATTCAAAGCATTTAAAGTGTTTTGAATTATGGGAATGCCTCAAATATTAACCAAGCTACCTACATGGCAACATCTGTGTATGGCATTTAATAAGTTTAATCTTTTATCTTTTACTTGTTTCAGTTATTAAACTGCAGCCATGTTGGGGCACTACCATGAGGGGTTTAGACACACAAATTGACTCCAGTACATTTTTTTTTTCTAAGCCTGGTACTTATTCTATCAATTGCTTTTTGCTGAACTGCTATGTTTACAAGGACGTAAGCAAACAGTAGTGAAGCAGTGGTGGGTAACAAACACAAAGTCACACACACATAGATACATGCATGCGTACATACATACATACATACATACATATATATATATATATATATATATATATATATGTATTATGTGTGTGTGTGTGTGTGTGTGTGTATATATATATATATATATGCATATATATGATGGGCTTCTTTCAGTTTCTGTTGACCAAATACACTCACAAGGCCTTGGTCAACTAGACCTATAGTAGAAGATACCTGCCAAAGGTGCCACGCAGTGAAACTGAACCTGAAACCATGTTGGAAAGTAAACTTCTTACCATACAGTCACACCTGCACCTAAAAAAGTATTCATAACGTCACTGGGTGGATGTTTATGTACGAAACTTATGAGATGTTAGTATTATTCAGTACACAAACTAACTTGCCTTATACCACAGCTAAATATATAATAAAAGATGATCAAGTTACACCAACATGTACGGTCAGAACTATTTTGGTGATTTCTATATTAACATAGATCAATATTGATGAGCAGGTGAGTTAGTGGAAAAAGACAAAAAACTCTGTGACATTTAATTGATATCTCTTTATGTAATTCGAGTTCAAGTCTTGCAAAGATCAATTTATCAATTATGTCTTTTATACGTGAAAAAAAGTAAGGAACAACCAAGTACTGGTGTTCAATTAACAGACTGCACAGTCTCCTCTATCTACTTGCAACCTTCTGGCAATGCAATCATTATTGAGTAGTACCAATAACACCACCGTCCAATCAGGGACGGTAAGCACCCCGACGAGATAACTCTCTTCCCATTTGAGGGAAGCAGATCCCTAGTCTGGGACGTGATGTGCTGCGACATGTTCTCCGGCATCTGCCGCAAACCCTGGTGTCGCAGCCTGTAATGCAGAGGAGAGGAAGGTCAACAAGTACAGAAGCTTGGCCAGCCACTATCAGTTTGTGCTGGTAACCGTCAAGACATCTGATGTTCTTGGTCCTCGTACCACTGACTTCCTCTGCAAAATAGGGTTAGCTGCAGCCCGCCGGAGAAATGTGCCCCGCAAGATGGAGTGGCTACTGCAGCAAGTGTCGCTGGTCATTCTCCATGGCAACGCCATTGCGGTCATTACCATGGGGCGCTGCTGAGTACCCTTCTTGTTCTGGAATATGTGCCTTCCCCTGTCGTCCGCTGCACCCCACCCCTTTTTTTCTCTACTTTTTTTCTTGTTCTTTCATTCTATATTGATTCTAATGAATCAACTGTATTCATTATATTAATTTGTACTTGTATCTGTTAAATGTCAAAATACATTCGTATTTCGGCATGGAAATATTAAAAAATATATTCAGTTAAATGAAATATTAAATCAAACAATATATTTGGTGTGCTGTAGTTAAGAAATCAGATTAAAAATATTAAAGATTACTTATTAAAAAAAGAAAGATAGTAGATACTTAACTAGACATCTATATATAGTCATATATATGTATATAAATACACACATACATGCATATATTCACACACACACATACAACCACATAAACATGACTGATCAAGAAGTTTGCTTCCTAACCACTTGATTTCAAGTTCAATCCCACTGACGTAAAATCTATTTTGTTATCTCATTAAAAAAAGAAGGGGTACCAAAAACTTTACTACTAATTTTTTAAAATTTGGATGGTGGGAGAAATCTGGTATTTATTAGTTGGAGAAGAAATTTTATAATCCCACGGTTACAAGGGGTTTAAGTAAATTGGATAGATTAAGTTCCAAATATAACACATCCTTGGCAGCTACTTCAATTAATAAATTCCTGGTGCATTAAAAAGGTTTTAATTCAGTGTTAAAAAATATACTTCAGAATAGCATCATTGTTTTAACATACTCTTTTCAATGCTTGCATAGGTCAAATGAGATTTGTTAAGGCAGAATTTCTACAGCAGGATGCTCTTCTTGTCCCCAAACCTCATCTGAACCATGTGATTGCAAAGTGAGCTTAATCACACCAATAAAATATATCTATAAATTTTAGCCAACACTACATTTATCATCATCATCTTCCTTTAACGAGCGTTTTCCATGCTGGCATGAGTTGGATGGTTTGACCGGAGCTGGTGAATGGGGGAGGGGGGCTACACCATGTTCCAGTCTGATTTGGCTTGGTTTCTATGGCTGGATGCCCTTCCTAACGCCAACCATACTACAGTGTGTGCTGGGTGCATTTCACGTGCCACCGGACTCTCAACACTGATGCTTTTACGTGGCACCCAACAGACGGACATATAGAGCTGGGACGATTGAGACCGGCCGCTTCTTAGCACCAAGACTCCAGATGAGTATTTATTAATAGTAGATTTAGATGTCACAGGCAGTTAAAGAGAATACTTGGTTAATGATGAAATTGCAACACGGAATTGAAATTTATATAACATCAGCACATATATGACTGTAACTGATATAGGAATCTCTTAGCAAAATGGTTCATCTATGAGCTTTATCATCTCTCACCTCTTGGACTGGTGGCTTCCTATTAAATCGCACTATAACAACATGTACTGATGACACCATATACTCAAGGTTGGTTTTAATCCTCTCAAGGTTCCTTCAATACATTAATTACCTATTTGCCATCATCTTCAATATGCCCCCCTGCTATGCAGATGATCCCACCCTTCACTTGTCCATAATCTTCTGTTTCCCCTGCACTCTAAGCACCTCATGCCAAACCTGCACTGATTCTCTGAACAGACACTACAAAAACATTCTTCCAATAAGGAGCAGGGGTGGGTGGGTCATACAAATCTTCTCCTTTAACAACAAAAGGACACATTCACTAGCCACATCAAGAAACTGTTATTAAACTCCCCTACAAAAATACATGAACATCAAAGTTGGTACAAATACTAGCCTACACCATAATTGAAGATCTCTCCTGACAAACACACATCCACAACATTATTTTAACTTAGTATACTGTCTAAATAAAAGACAAGTTAATCACAACTGGAATAACTTTGATCATAGGTCTGTTGGATCAGTGCTGACCAACAGTTGTTCTGACAGGAAGTAAACACATGCAACTATGCAAAGCATCCTAGTCAAGATTGTATGAAAAAAACAGATTCAAAACAGTTTCAGAAAGAAAGAAATGGAAATTCACAATAAAGAAATTGCAACAATATTGTAATTAAGTTATTTAATAAGAGCTGAAGACTAAATGTGAATTAGTTGTCCAGAAATAAAAATAGTCTCATTCTGGGTGAGAGAAATAATTAAAAGACAGCAATGCTGTTTAAATAATCTACAAAACTAAATGTTGTGGTAGTGTTTATTAAATGTATTTGCTAACTTGCCTCAGCATGTATTGCAATGAATTGAAATAGCAACAATAGAATATAGGAGAAAATATCACAGAGTACACAAGAGAAGAGCCAAATGACTTGAAATTAGAATCAATAAAGGATTTGAGATTTATATGAGGTTCTTTGTTGATGTTATTAGAGAGAAAATAATCCAGTGGTGACTACTGAGTGTAATCTCTTATCTCATGTGTAGGAAACAAGTTCAAACATATCATTATGGCTCACGCAATTTTTCATTCTTTTAAAAATTTTAATACATGGTCCTAGAAATCTTTGATGACAAAAGCTAATTAACACAATTGAATGCTAATAACGGAAAATTTAAAAACACAATCTCTAAATCAACTATTATGATGTTATATTTATCTCTAAATATATATATATATATCATCATCATCATCATCATCATCATCATCATCATCCTTTAGCGTCCGTTTTCCATGCTAGCATGGATGGGACGGTACCACAGGAGCTGGCCAAGCCGGAGTCTGCACCAGGCTCCTGT
>JAOPUL010005356.1:45152619-45163014 GCA_027564515.1 Octopus rubescens
AATTAACAATATAAATCTCCCAATAGGGGGAGGCGCTTGGAGGTCACCGTGAAACGAAAACCCATAAAAGATACGGGGAACCTGACTAAAAGGCAAGCAGAGCCCCTCTCCTTTTATTATTTTGAAAAAATACCCCATCTCTAAAGATGGAAACTCAGAATGTAACCCTTCAGGCTAACAACAATCCTTTCTACTACAGGCACAAGGCCTGGAATTTGGAGGGAGGGGGCTAGTCGATTATGTCAATTCCAGTACTCAACGGGTACTTAGTTAATCAACCGTGTAAGGATGACAGGCAAAGTCGACTTCGGTGGATAAGCCTTTCTACTATAGGCACAGGGCCTGAAATTTTTGTGGGAGGAGGCAAGTTGATTATATCAACTCTAGTACTCAACAGGTACTTATTTTATTGACCCTGAAAGGAGGAAAGGCAAAAATCAACCCTGATGACATTTGAACTCAGGATGTAGAGACAGATGAAATTCTGATAATCACTACAGTGTTGAAAATCAACAACTACAACTTCAAGTATTGTTACTGTTGTTTATTTCCAGATCAGTTTTGATTGAGTAGACTTACAACCAAAGGCATTCCAACCATAGCAATCCTGTCTTTATATGTTATTTTCTTTTTTTTTTTTAGCAGCTATAATGTATCCAGGACCACATCATCTAATTTGTCCTTTCCCTTCTTTTCTGTAAGACAGTTGAGGGAGATTTGACTGCTATTTTTAGCAAGTTGAGTGACCACATAAATGCACCCTTCTTTCTAAAAAAGTTTGACTATCAGCAAACTTAATGAAATATGAGTGATGGGGAGGTTGTTAATGTTATCTATCCTTCCCAACACTGCCATCAGCCATAATAATGCAGTCCTATGAAGAAAGGCATTTCAGCTATGAGCATCAAGTCTTTTTCCTCAGCATAATGCACCTAGGACCATATTATTTAGCGTGTTCTTCTTTTCTAAGATGGTAGGATGTGATCTGAAGGAGATGTGGCTGCTATTTCTCCCAGGTCAAGCAGCTACATAAAGGCTCCCTTGTTGATATGGAAGTTGATGATAATAGTAACGATGCTGATCATGCTGTTAATGGTGATTAAATTAATGATGATGATGATGATGATGATGATGATGATGATGATGATGATGATGATGGTGATGATGATGATGATGATGATGATGATGATGATGATGAACACAGACAAGTATTTAGCTTCACTTGAAAAATATTCCTCAACTTTATAACATTTATTTATAACATATCAACAGTCAACTTTTTTAAAATTCAAAAAAGAATCCCTATTTTTTTTTTTTGACTATAATGGAAAATATTTCTTTCTTCTTAACTTTCCAATTAGTCTGCTACTGTTATGTCAAGGATAAATATTCAATAAGGAGAAGAAAAAAAAAAAGAAAAAGTTGGTATTCAGAAATGAAAAGCAACGATGAGTAATGATGATGATGATAATGATAATAAGCTAAACATTTGAGATAAACCTATATATATATATATATGTATATATACCACATCTTCCTTAAGAAAGATTAAAATTCAAAAACAACAGCAAAAGCTGATGTTTTAAACAGAAACCTTCATATTTCTACAATGATTTTTTAACAAACTGAATAAAATATGTTGACAAACAGTTAAACTTACAGGTGTATGCATGCCTCTAGTCAGTCCTTGTCTACGTTTCACAGAACCCCCACCAACAACAACAATGATGGAAAGAGGTCAGTTAAAGAAGGGGGCAGTCAAGCAGATTTCCTGAGACATCTATTTAAATCATGCGAGGGTATACAATGTACCTTTTTCCTTACTCCCTCTCACTCACCTCTCTGCCCTCCAGTTGCCAACACAAAAGCCTTATTTTGTGGAGCAGGGTGTATAGGTGGTAATGGGGGTGTATAGTGATGTTGAAGGGAAAGATACTGGTAGACAGGTATGTTAGTAGATAGGTAGATAGGTATGTGCACCAATTATCACCCAACAGGCCTTGCTTTAAACTTCAATAAGCATGAACTAACCCCACTATCAACACCATCATCTACAGGAGATGGAGATTATAAAGAGGAGGGGGGGGGGGCGATGTAGCAAGGTTTATATGTACGTGAGTGTATAAAAGATATTGTGTGTATATGGAGTGTGTACATGAAAAGAATATATTCTTGAGTATATAAATACAATTAGATGTAGGTGTATGGTGATGATGCAGTTATGTATGTATGTTTATGTATATATGTGTGTATGTATGTGTAGATGTATATGTTTTAGGTGTTTACATCTGTCTATAGACATGTGTACATATATATATATATATATATATATATATAGTAATGCATTAAAATGTAGGTATGTAACACACATTATAAAGTGTGTTTAAAAATAATATCAAAAATAGCCATGTGTAAGTTGATGTAAATGAAGACCGATGATATAAATATGTACAGTTTACCTTTTGTAATGAGCGTTTTTACCTTGTGTTTGTATATTCCAATACACACACACACACTTGCACACACATACACAAAGAGTAAAAACCCAATTAGCATTGTTAATTTCTTCCATGGAAAAGCCATGCTAATTGAACATTGTTAGTGTGCATGAATGACAGCTCAAATGAGCTGAGAGAAAATCTGCGTACAAGAGGAGGAATTAGATGTAGTGTGCAAGAAAGAAGGCTAAGCTGTTATGGACATGTATATGCATATAGAGGATGAGAGTTGAGTAAAGAAGTACCAAGTGATCTAAGAGGTTGGAAACTGCAAAAAAGAATATCAAGGAAGACATAGGCGCAGGCGTGGCTGTGTGGTAAGAAGCTAGCTTCCTAACCACATGGTTCTGGGTTCAGTCCCACTGTGTGGCACCTTGGGCAAGTGTCTTCTACTATAGCCTCGGGTCGAACAAAGCCTTGTGAGTAGATTTGGTAGATGGAAACTGAAAGAAGCCCCCTCGTGTGTGTATGTGTATATATATATATATATATATAATGTGTGTGTTTGTCTCTGTGTTTACGTCCCCGTAACTTAGCTGTTTGGCAAAAGAGATCATTAGAATAAATACCAGGCTTAAAAAAATAAGTACTGGGGGTTGATTCATTCAACTAAAAGATTCTTCAAGGCGTTGCCCTAGCATGGCCACAATCTAATGACTGAAACAAGTAAAAGATAAAATATAGTTCTGCACAATCAGGGTTAACTTGACCCTAAACAATAATTTCATATGAAACAATCAGTTAATCCTAAATATTTCCCTGTCAACACCCAGGCATTTGAATTATTTGTAAATTCTAAAACATTCCCTTTATTTTGGTCTTTCATTTTTGGTAAGGCAATTTTATCTCTAATAGATTTTTTTAGCAGACTCTTTGCTAATTGCTATTTGCTAATTTTACTTTATCTTTCATTTCAGATCCAACTTTAGAACCTGTAAGTGTGAAGATTGAAGCACCATCTGCTGATGTTGCAGATGCAGATGCAGAAGCTGAAGATGCCGCTGATGAAGACTCGAATGTTCCTTACTTTGAGATTTAAATATGAAATAACTTAGGAAACAAATTGTTTTTTCTTTTGATATAGTTTTGTTGAAATGAGTGAAACATCCAAATAAAAGAAACGGTTTTCTATTTCTTTTGGTAAGAAATCCTTAAAGGAGTTGTAGAAAGTTTATATGTTCGGTCATGAGAGAAGCTACAATTTGGGCATTTCATGTAAATTACAAAATAAATGAATTTTACATTAATTTAGCTGTGTTTTTATTTACTTTTTAATATACTTTTAACATTTTTAGGTGCATGTGTGTGGTTAAGAATATTGCTGCTGAACCACATGGTTTCGGGTTCAGTCCCACTGTGTAGCAGCTTTGGCAATTTTTTTCTGCTTTAGACCCCAGGCTGACCAAAGCCTTGTGAGTCGATTCGGTAGATGGAAGTCAAAAGAAGCCCATCGTGTGTGTTACACTCTCCTTATTTTGACATTGCATGATAGTTGTAAACAAGTGTCACTGTCATAAAAGCAGTGTACTTTGTTCCCAATCATCTGTGAAAATGTCTAACAGTGGAGTAATATTAACTTTACTTGGAAACAGGTGAGGGTTGGCAACAAGGGCATCCAGCCAGAGAAAATCTGCCTCTAGTGCCAAGATGTATCAGCCTTTTCTTTGGATAACATCGGTGACGTGGAGAGGGGAGACTGGTATGAATGGACGACTGTTGGTCATCCACAAGCAATCTTGCCCAGACTTGTGTCCCGGAGGAGGGGAACTTTCTAGGTGCACTCCCATGGTCATTCATGACCGAAGGGGGCCATTTTATAATGAAGTTCTTTAACAGTTGTTAAAAGCAGACATAATTGTGTGGTTGAGTTTGCTTCAGTCACGTCGTTTTTGGGTTCAGCCCCACTTTGGGCAAGTATCTACTATAGCCTCAGGCTGCCCAAAGCCTTGTGGGTGGATGTCATCATCCTTTAACGTCTGTTTTCCATGCTGTCATGGGTTGGACAGTTTGACCAGAGCTGGCAAGCCGGAGGGCTGTATAAGGTTCCAGTCTGATTTGGCTTGGTTTCTACAACTGGATGCCCTTCCTAGCGCCAACCACTTTACAGTGTGTGCTGGGTGCTTTAACGTGCCATGGGCACAGGACTCTTGGCATGTGTGCTTTTAATGTGGTAGGACTCTCGACACTGGTGCTTTGTATGTAGCACTGGCACAGGATTCTCAGCAAGTGTGCTTTTAACATGGCAGGACTCGATGCAGGTGATTTTTACATAGCACTGGGGTAGATGGAAACTGAAAGAGGCCTGTTTGTGTGTGTGTGTATATATATATATATATATATATATATATATTATCTTTTACTTGTTTCAGTCATTAGATAGTGGCTATGCTGGGACACTGCCTTGAATTTTTAGCCGAATGAATCGACCCAGTACTTTTGTTTAAGCCTGTTACTTATTCTATTCATCTCTTTTGCCGGGCTACTAAGTTACAGGGATGTAAACACACCAACACCTACTGTCAAGCAGTGGTGGGGGACAAACATAGACACACACATACATATATATATATATATATGACGGGCTTCTTTCAGTTTCTGTCTACCAAATCCACTCACAGGGCTTTTGTTGGCCTGAGGCTATAGTAGAAAACACTTGCCCAAGATGCCACATAGTCACATCATATTCACATTCAACATCATTTCCCATGCTGGTATGGGTTGGATGGTTTGACAGGATCTTGAAAACTGCAGTGTCAGCTTTGGCATGGTGTCTACGAATGGATACCCCTCCTAATGCCAACCATTTTACAGTGTGTAATGGGTGCTTTTTATGTGGAACAAGTGCGATTGCTAAGTAACTTGCCAGACAGGAAAATACCCTTGGCCGAGAGTGGGTAGCTGGCTTTATGCCAAGTGTTGAGAGGCTAAAGTATGATAGAGGGATATGCACAAGAATTTTGCTATAGAAGTGATGCATGGTTACCCGGCATTATATAAGGGGGGATGGAAGTAGAAACTCAAGGTACAAGAAGGGGAGCATAAAAAATATGGAGAGGGTGGATGGATTCATAAAAGTGTGAGGGTAGTGGGGAATGTAGTGAGTGATGAATGAGTGTGAAGGTGTGACTGATTGGAAATACCAGTATGTACTTGTGGGTAAGATGAGAGATAGAAATGACTCAGGAAAGAGGATATAACAAAGTAGTGGGATGATGTACAAGGTATAGGAGTGGCGGGGAGAGAGACAGAGGTACATTAGTTGGGCATGAGGGCATTGAGAGTGATAGCAGATATGAGCTGAGTTCGCAGTCATGGCTGTGTGGTAAGAAGCTTGCTTCCGAACCACATGGTTCTGGGTTCAGTTCCACTGTGTGTCACCTTGGGCAAGTGTCTTCTATAGCCTCTAGCCGACCAATGCCTTGTCAGTGGATTTGGTAGACGGAAACTGGAAGAAGCCCGTTGTACATATATATATGTGTGTGTTTGTCCCCCACCACTGCTTAACAACCGGTGTTGGTGAGTTTATGTACCCGTAACTTAGCAGTTTGACAAAAGAGACAATGAAATTAGTACCAGGCTTTAAAAATAAAGTACTGGGGTTGATTCATTTGACTAAAAATTCTTCAAGGGAGTGCCCCCTGTTGGCTGAAACAAGTAAAAATAAAAGATAGCAGAGAAGAGAAAGATATAAACAAAGGCGCAGAAAGAAACTGATCAGCGAAAATAGTGTGGGAAGGAATGAGAATGAAGGGTGGAAGAGAAGGAGGTAGGTGGTAGTTCAAAGAATAGTGGGATGTAATATGTGCCAATTCTGCTCGCAAGTGATTACAGCAGCTGGGTAGTGCCATAGACAGAGGAGGGGTAAGGATCAACATGTATAAGCATAACCAAAAGTTTTAGGACCTCACTTTTGCTGTGATGGACAGCAAATCACCAATCATCTCAATCCTTTGTCATCTCCATGAAGTTCGGAGTTTTTAGAATCACACACGCACATATGTATGTGTGTTGCCTGGTCTTGACATCATGTAATAGTTGTAAATGATTGTCACTGTCATACAAGCAGTATCTTGCATTTCCAATATTCAGTGAAAGCATATCTGACCATGGGGAAATATTGCCTTGTTTGGAAACAAGTGAGGTTTGGTGACAGGAAGGGTATCTGGCCATAGGAAAATTCTGCCTCAATAAACTCCTGACCCATGCAGGCATGGAAAAGTGTATGTTAAAAACATGATGATAAGTTCTTTAATGATTGTGTGAGTTGCAATTATCATTCTAGCAAATTTACAACAATGTTCTGTATTCTAGAACTGTGTGAGAACAGTTTTTCAGATCATTGTCATCACTCATTTAACATTCATATTCCGCGTTCAGAGATTACTAGAACTAATTTTATATTGTTATTTCAACTCCATCCTGTTCAGCAATTAATCAGCTGAAATATATTTCCTTCCTTCATCATTTGGTTCCAGTCAGTCAGTTACTAAATAACAAGAAAAATGTAAACACGACTGCTTAGTTAGTGGGAAAAGGCAGGCAGTGCTTATAATTGATTTCAGGAACTCCAAGATCTAGTGGGAGAATGGGAAGAAGATGGCGTTAAATCCGAATACTTGTAACGGGATAAACTCCATTAGAGGCACCCAAGAAACTGGGTGACACACTAATCCTTTTCTTACCATATTTCTGTCTTGTGGCCACATGAAGATTCCTGTTGCTAAAGCAGCTGTGTTGAGAACCCCATTGCTAGAAGCAGCCACGTCGAGAGCCCTGTTGCTAGAAACAGCCACGTTGAGATTCCTGTTCCCAGAAGCGGCCACGACGTAAGTCCTGTTGCAAGAAGTGGTCACATCAACTCCTGTTGCTAAAAGCGGCCGCGTCGGGATTCCTGTTGATAAAAGCAGTCGCGTTGTGTGTCCTGTTGCTAAAAGTGGCCATGTTGAGAGTCAGTGATGGTGCCATGTAAAAAGCACTTGTGATGGTGCCAAGTAAAATGCACTAGCACCGAGAGTTCCATGCTGGTGGTATGCTAAAGCACCCAGCACACACTATAAAGGGGTTGGCAATCAGAAACCAAGCCAAATCAGACTGGAACCTGGTACAACTCCAGTCTAACCATCCAACCCATGCCAGCATGGAAAACGGACGTTAAAGGATGATGATGATAATGAGGATTTCACTTGATATTTAAAATAATACTTTAGCAAAATAACTCATTATTAACCGTTTGTAAGGTGGCGAGCTGGCAGAATCCTTAGCATGCCAGGCAAAATGCTTAGCGGTATTTTATCTGACTTTATGTTCTGAGTTCAAATGCTGCCAGGGTTGGCTTTGTCTTTCATTCTCTCGAGGTCAATAAGCACCAGCTGAACACTGGGGTTGATGTAATCAAATTAGCCCCTCCCAAAAACTTGCTGGCCTTGTGCCAAAATTTGAAACCATTATTAACCTTTTGATATCAAAACACCTCTGGTTCATCGTCATCATCATCATCATTTAACATCTGTTTTCCATGCTGGCATAGGTTGGACGGTTTGACAGGAGTTGGCAAGGCCGGGTGCCGCACCAGGCTCCATTGTCAGTTTTGGCATGGTTTCTACAGCTGGATGCTTTTTTCTAATGCCAACCACTTTACAGAGTGTACTGGGTGCTTTTTACGTGGCACCAGCACTGACAAGGCCACCAAATGCCTTGAAAGACAAAAAACCCTTAACTGGGAGTGGGGAGTAGCTTTGTGCCAGTTGAAAGATTAAAGGTATAAAGGGACAGAGGTGTCTTTCTGTAGAGTAGATACATGGATACCCCAGTTGAAAGAGAAAGGAGAGTGTGTTAGAGAGTAATATAAAGACTGATAGTGAGAGAGATGATGGTGAAAACATGTCGGGATGCCCTTGAGGTTACACTGGAGATGGTGAGAATAGGTGAGGTGATACAGAAGTTTGGACTGGGTGAATGGGCAGGTCTGAGGTGACTAGCAAATGATGAAGAGAAATATAGGAGAGGCTCGGGGCAGGGGTTGCAGTAGTGAGGGCATTGAGGGTGACAGCAGATAAGGGAGGTGTTAATGATGGAGAATAGCACAGGGGTAAGACGGTGCAGAAAGGGGGTGATTGGTGAAGACAGTAGGGGGGGGGAGTGGAAGTGGTTTGGGGTAAGGGAAGAGATGTAACGGAGAAAGCCAGGGTATGTAGTATGTGTCTATTCTACTCTTAGGTGGTAGAGAAGTGATGGGTGTTAGGGGATGAAATGTGGGGGGGGGGAAAGGTTGACAAGGCAGAGAGGATGAAGGTGAAGATGGGTCAGAGCCCCTCACAGACAAGTATTACTAAGGTGGTTTTAGGATATCAATTCTGCCATGGTGGACAGGTTTTTTTGAGTACAGCAAGGTGTCAGATATCTTGGTCCATTGTCATCTTCTTCATAAGGCTCAGCATCTTGAGATCGGCCTTCAATACTCTGTCCCATGTCTTCCTGGGTCTCTACAAGTTCTATCTACTTTAAGTAATCGGCAGTTCTTAATGCAACTGCCCTCATTCATACACATCACATGATCAAACTAGTGCAGCCTTCTCTTGCTCTCTGCATCTAATTCCTCTTATGCCTAACTTTTCAATACACTGGTGCTCTGTTGCACAAGTACACTGACATTGCACATCCAGTGGAACACTTGTTTCATTCCTCTCTAGTCTTTGCATGCCCTCTGCATTCAGGGCCCATCTCTCACTACCATGTAGCATAGCTGTTTGTACATATGCATCATACAATCTTCCTTTCAGAGAGAGAGAGAGAGAGATAGATAGATAGATAGATAGAGAGAGAGAGAGAGAGAGAGAGAGAGACCCCTTTGCCAACAGAGGTAAAAGCTCTCTGAACCTTTTCCACCCTATTCTTATTCTAGCAAATCTATGATATAAACATGTTTTAAACCTTTTGTTGCTGACCTGCCAGAAGTCACCCTTGATTCTATGATACAAACTCTTTATTTTAAAATGATCTGAATTAAACCTTTCCATTACAATTTCAGGCTAATTTATGTTCCAAACACTAACTTAATAATGACAAAATTATTTTACTAAATTCTTCATTATTTTCAATATTAATTGAAATAAAGGTAATATAATACAATTCTATTATATCTGAGATGTGGAATGTATATTATGTATACTGGGTACATTAGTCAGACTTGGTGTCCTCATCTTGAATGTTGCTTTCACTATGTTTTGGCTGTTGTACACTCCAGCCTTCTTTAGATGTATACAACAACCAAGTTCAACACAAGACACCTGAAGAAGGCTGGAGTGTACAACAGCCGAAACATAGTGAAAGCAACTATCAATATGAGGACACCATTCCAACTAATATAAACAGTCTACATAAAGGGAGTATATATATTTCAACAAAAATGTAGTAACAAAAGTATTAAGCTGGTGTTTGGAATATATTGTTTTAATTGTTAATTTGTTTTAATTTTAAGTTCACTTATATTCATTTGAAATTGAAAAGTTTAATATTGCCTATTGAATTTCACCCCCTCACCTTTTTGGTGTGTATTGCAGTTACATTATACCTGCTGATTATTTTTCTCTACCTGACCAAACAAAGTAACAGCTAATAATAGAACTATCAAAACAAATGACTCAACAATGGAACCTCTACACCAATGGGTTTTCAATCTCTTTTACTTCCTGGTACTTTGGAGAGATCAAATAAAAAATATTATCTGTGAACTTTGTATGAAAGCATTAACAATTAATAGTTAATTTCACATGGAAAATAATAAAAACAAACAATCTGTTGCTAAGTTAAAATTTTAGAAAATCATCATCATCATCATCATTTAACGTCTCTTTTTCCATGCAGGCATGGGTTAGACGGTTTGACTGGAAACTGGCAA
>JAOPUL010005356.1:45177803-45188872 GCA_027564515.1 Octopus rubescens
ACGAACTGGGGTCGATGTAATCGACTACTCCCCTCCCCCAAAATTTCGTGCCTTCGTGCCCAGTATAGAAAGGATTATTTACATCCTCATACTCGCATTAGTAACTTTCATCATGTACATTTTTCAATAATAGCACCGTCATTATTGACAGTTAGGGTACTCTAGTGTGATATATATTCTTCAATATGTAATACCAATCACTATCTTTTCCTTCAGTTTTAGCATTTATTTAAATTTCAATTGCCTCCTTGCTTTGTTTCTTTCGTATTAGTTTCATTTTTGCCTATGAACAGACATAGCTCTCCCCCCTTACTGTGACCATGCCACAGTATAGCCAGTTGGTCATTCATGGTGTGTCCTCCCACCCTGCCCCACCACCGGAAGTGTTTCTAATGGAAACCTTCTATACCATAACATTCTACGTAGGGCTCTCTTTTACCTCTCCCCGCTCCATCTCACTGACATTAGATCACCAGCAGTGATAGTACAATACGATATAAAAAAGGCATAGTTTGTATCGAAAATATAGCAAATGCTCTTGCTAGTGTGTTCACTATCAGCGCTTGCAAGTGGGTTAATTATCTTTATGTAAGCAATGGTTATATATCACACCCTCCTCCTCTCTCTTCCTCTGGTAGATGTGGCAAGTGTGAAGCGAATAAATGACAGTAAATCAAATGTAGGATGAAAGCTAAATGAAGCTTAAATGAATTTATATATGTCTGGCAAACCTTTTCAGATACAGAATGCTGTCCCCCATCTTCCTGTCTCCTCTTTCCACCCCTTCCTTCCCCTTAGAGTTGGTACACTCAACGTGAACACATTGAAAGGTAGGTCTGGAGAGATTGTTGAGATGCTGGAATGAAGGCGTGTAGATGTGTGCTGCATCCAAGAGGTAAGGTGGTGGGAAGCTTCTGCCAGGTTCCTCACAGGCAAAGAACATAGGTATAACATCTCCTAGATAGTCAATAGTGATGGGGTTGGTGGCATGGGCATACTTTTTGCTGAGAAATGGGTTGATAAGTCAAAGTAGTCAGAGTATGTGATAGAATACTTAAGCTTAGACTAGTTTTGCAGAGTGGAGTAGCATCTATTATTTCTGCCTACTATTTCTGCCTATTATTTCAACCGGGGTTGCGAGACAGACAGAAAGATCGATTTTATGACACCCTTTTGCTGATTATCTCGTCGACAAATGACAATGAACGTCTCTTCATGGCTGGTGACTTCAGTGGGTATGTTGGGCAGCATCCGGGTGGTTTCTATGGGATACATGGAGGTTACAAAGTTGGTTCGGGTAATGAGGAGGGAACTGGGCACCGAATCGACAGTAGCTTGGTAGATAAACCAATTAAGGATATGAAGACAGGGACCTTACCCCCCCGGTCCATCAAGAATCAGCGCTGAGATGCTTAAAATATCTGGTGGAGTGAGATATGGTCTAGTCACCCGTATAGTTAATCAGGTTGTCCACGAGGGAGTCATATTCAATGACTGGTGTAGCAGCATTATAGTCAACTGCTACAAAGGTAAAGATGACACCTCAGACAGCAATAATTACAGATGTATCAAATTGCTGGACCAAGTCATGAAAGTTATAGAGATGGTCATAGCTCAACTAATTAGGAAGAGTTAGTCTAGATGAGATGCAGTTTGGTTTTGTGCTACGGAGAAACTCTACTGATGCTATATATCCTGGTAAGGCAACCGCAGGAGACGTATTCAGTCAAAAATAAGCTCCTGTACTTAGCTTTAGTTGACTTGGAGAAAGCATTTGAGAGGGACCCCACTCTCTTATTTAGTGGTTAATGCAGAAGCTAGGGATAGATGAGTGGTTGGTGAGAGCTTTACAAGCCATGTATGGAGGATGCTGTCAGTAAAGTGATGGTCGGCAATGAGTATAGCAATGAATTCAGTGCACAGGCAGGAGTTCACCAAAAATTGGTTCTCAGCTCCCTATTATTCATCATAGTCATGCAGGCCATAACAGAGGAATTTAAGACTGGCTACCCTTGGGAGATCCTCTATGCTAATGACTTTGTTCTTATAGCTGAATAACTATCAGAACTAGAGAGGAAATTTCGGGTGTGAAAGCAAGGTCTGGGATCAAAGGGTCTTCGAGCTAATTTAGCAAAGTTCTAGTAAGTAGGAAAACAGACAAATCACAAATTTCGTCAGGGAGACGGTCCTGCTCGATATGGAAAAAGTGTAGGTAGAAACTCCATAAGGTGTACCCGCTACAAGCTAAGGGCATATAAGAGGTCCAGCAGTATCAGAGGAAGGTTAACAGAGAAAGTAGTCTTAGTGTATGGCAGATATGCAGGTACAATAAACACAAGGAATGTACAGAAAATAGATTTCCTCAAATGCCCGGGGTGGGGGTACTTAGAAGCAGTAGATAGCTTCTGTTACCTAGGTGACCAAGTCAGCAGCGGAGGAGGAGGATGCTCTGAGAGCGTAGCTGCTAGAATAAGAGTGGGCTGGGCAAAGTTCAGAGAGTTTCTGCCTTTTTTAGTAGCAAAGGGCCTCTCCCTAAGAGTGAAAGGCAGATGGTATGATGCCATTGTACGGACAGCCATGCTACTTGGTAGTGAAATATGAGTTGTGACTGCCGGAGACATGCACAGGCTTGAAAGAAATGAAGCCAGCATGCTCTGCTAGTTGTGCAATGTCAGTGTGCATGTATGACAGAGTGTAAGTGTTTTAAGAAAACAATTGGGTATAAAAGGCATCAGATGTAGTGTGCAAGAGAGAAGACTGCGCTGGTATAGCCATGTGATGCGTATGAACGAGGACAACTGTGTAAAGAAGTGCCGAGCTCTAATTGTGGAGGTAACCTGTGGAAGGGGTAAACCCAGGATGACATGGGGCGATGTGGTGAAATATGGTCTTCGGTTGTTGACCCTCGAAGACGCAATGAAAAGTGACTGAGACTTCTGGCAATTTGCTGTGCTTGAGAAGACAAGTCAAGCTAAGTGAAATCATGGCCAGTGCCGGTGACACGTTAAAGGCACCTGTTCCAGTGCCATGTAAAAATATCCGTGCCGCTGACACATAAAAGGCACCCATGCTAGTGATACATAAATGACACCCAGTGCGCTCTGTAAAGTGGTTGACATTAGGAAGGGCATCTAGCCAAAACAGACGGACGAAGCCTGGTGCAGCTCTCTGAGTTACCACCTCTGGTCAAACCGTCTAACCCATGCCAGCATAGAAAATGGACATTAAATTATGATGATGAAGAAATGATGGCTATGTATATAAATGTATAAAATGTCAATTATTGAAACACGTGTACAATAGTAATTTTAATAATTGTTTTTAATAATTATTTTATATTACTTTGCGGATTTTTTTAACGATCTGAACTGACTAAGTAACAAGTTTTCCTCATAACTCACATCTTTACCATAAAGAGTTTTTAAGGTACAGTTAATTGTCCGTGTCTTAAAACATTTAGATACATCCCCCCACGCACGTCGCACACCTGCTCTCTCGCTCGTTCACTCACTCACTCACTTGTTATGAGGTTCTTGAAAATGAAATACTTTTTGGCAATTTAAAAAAATATTTATGTATGTATTTTCAGATCTAGATAAATTCAAAACTACAAGCCACAGGGACTTGAGTTTTGGCACATTTGTAGCAGGTAGTTTGTAGATTATTAAAAATTATTATGGATTATTAAAAATGGCTATAAATGGCGGAGTTTTGGATCAGGACGCCCACATAACTTGGATTTTCTGTTTTGAAGGGGATTTTTTAATTTTTTTTTACCACACCCTTGGAAATGTTGAGGGGAAAGTTTTAATAAAAAGATTTTTTTTTGAAAATTTAGGATCCCCCACCACTCCCCTTCACATTCCCCACTCCCCATCACCTCCCCGTTCCCCTTCACCTCCCCGCTCCCCTTCATCCTCTTCTGGACCAATTTTGCCCAATTTCAGACGAAAAGGTGTGATTTAAGGGAGATTTAGCTGTTGTTTCTAGCACATCCCACAACCACCTAGTACCTCTCTCAGAATTTTATGTAGCCCTAGATTAAAAAACAAACAAAATGTGAAAACTAATTCCTTGTTTTAGCATTAAAAACATAAATTAAAGGCATTAAAAACATCTGTAACTTACAGCAAACTCATTACTAGGAGAGAGAGAGAGAGAAAAAAATAAAACCTAAAATGAATCAGCACTACTTGTGAAAATGCAAACACTACCACAAATTATCCAACTGTATTCAAAATCAGAATTAATAGTTTACAAATTAATATTCATTGCACAATATAATTCTTATTGGCGAAATTTGACCAATATTTCTCAGAGTAAAACGAAATTTACATGTACAAGAATATCTGCTTGGTAAAATTCGGACGTCGCTCTCCACACATTGTTAAAATAGTGAGAGGGAATAAACAACATTCTCAGTTTGATGTTTCATGCTAATTTGAGGTTCTAGAAGACTTATGTAGCTCAATTTAGTGCATTTTTGTGTAGAAATATATATTTACTTAATAATTAGCTTGTCCATTTCTTGAAATTCTGCCTCTAACTCAATATTTGAAGCCTTGGATTCACGTTCTGTTTCAGCTCTCGCTGTATGAGAATACGTCAGTTTAACAAGTAGCGTCAGTATGCATTAATCCTATACGAGTAGCTATGATAGTACCCTTTTCATTGACTTTGTGTTTTTTCGCCATATCTTCACCAGATTCGGCATTGGCCGTATTGAATTCTCGAGAAGTTTTTCTTTTTTATGATATAAAAATCTTGAAGATAATGTTCTTTTCTAAGTGAAAATTAATAATAAAATTTTTCACTTTTATATTTCGTAACAATTATTTGACCTATTCCATTGATTTTTATATCAAAATAAAGCAGAAACAGTCTTCTTCATGACTGTATCATTTTCAACACAAATTGACTTATAGTGCTCCAGCGCATTGAACTAGAATGAGGGCTACAGTTCAGCAGTAAATAATAAAAACGGCACAAACTTTGTGAATGGGTGGAAATACCAGGATGATTGAGGGAACCGGGCATGATATGTAAGTATCAGATTTTGATCAAAATTATATAAGAAAGTTCTCATCCAGAACTTTCAAATGATATTGTAGTGTGAAGGAGGAAAAAAGACACAAAAACAGAATGGAAGCAGAGAGAAAAACAAACTGCGCAGTTTTACCTGTCGATTTGGATAGCTTCGGTGACTCAAGTCCACGTGGTCTCGTTTCTCCGTCGCGCGGCCACCACACGTCTTCACTCGAACCATGCCTGTCTGCAACTTCCCCTTTGCCACCCGGGTGAAGCGCGCATGCCCAACAGCAGCGCTTCTGGTGGTATCCCTTTGCCCCAATTTCCGAAGGCAACTGCGTACTTGCTCGACTTCCGGTCCTTCCCTCCAACACAACACAGCTCACAGCACAACACCACACGTCCCCCTGATCTGAAGATCCTTCAAACCAGACTACCCACATCCTGACCTCAACTTGTCTCAATCAGCTAACCAATGAGGAGGGCGCCGCTCTCTCTGCGACCACTTTGGGACTTCAGGACTGGCCTCAGTCCCTGGCATATTGCTGCCGGCTTCATCCTCTCGTCCATTGCCGCTGGTTCCATCCTCCGAGGCATTGATGATCCTGCGCACGTCCATAACGTGACGTGGCATTCCATCGACAGACACATTGTTCCTCGAATTCACAGAGGTTATCGTCCCTTTTCCACACTATGATGTCCACCGCGCATTCGGGGGTTTAACCCAAACATCTTCTCCGACCCGCACAAATGCATGCTCTTCCTCTCCCGCGGGTTGCAGTGAATCAGTACATGGGTGTCTCCACGCGTACTGAAATATTGCTTTGTATGGAACCGACTCCTCAGCCTGTCCTGACCTGGGTGACATATTATACCAAAAACCGGCTTCAATTGGTGTGATGTGACCCCTTTCGGCAATGGTCTTGATGGTACGATGATGCCTCTCCACAATCCCATTGCCACTTGGTCGATATGTTGCCCTAAAGAAGTGGCTGACATGCCATTCGTTGAGCGAAACGCAGTACCGTTATCCACCAGTAGCTCATCCACGGGGCCTCGTTCCAGGAATACCTCGTTCAGTATTCTTGCAATTTCTTCTGCGGTCCCCGTCTTCATTTACCTCTATATGGCTAACCGCCCCGGTCCGCAGTCGACCATCGAGAGGTATGTCCCCTGCCGGTAGTGCGTCACGTCCACTGCCAGTCGTTTCCAGTTGTGTTCCACTGGAATGCTGCCTGCCTCATGCTCACACTGCCACGTTAATGTGGTTGCAATCGTCGGTCTTCCTGAGCCAGGCTGCATCCTCCACCACGACACCTTCAATTTCAGGACAATTCCTGTCGCTATACTGTTAGCATCACACCACACAATCCCATTCTTTAATTTGCGCACATACCAGCTTCCTCATACTGGGTCCTCCGCAATCACTCTCTCCAAGACTTCTTGCATCATGGCAGTTGTCCTCTCTACCACCTTGTCGCTCCACGTCACTCTTTCGGCTCGTAAAGCTGCATGCTGTTCGGATCCATCCTGCCATCGGGTAGTGTCCCAATAGCTTCCCACGCACAGAAAAAAGCTCTCGCATACTCGTACTGGTGCCCAGTTTTGGGATCCCATTCCCTCTCTGAAACACCAACACACCGGCCTTGTATTTCCATAGCTTAAGTCCCAGTGCAGCTCCTCTTTCCATTGCCTCCGGTGGCTTGGCAGTTAGCCCGAAACTCTTCAGGTGGCTTATGACCTCCCTCGCCGACACTGTGTTTTCGTCCACCATGATGTCATCAATGTAGGAATTGGTGGCTCTTTTCACTCTGTCTGCCTTTCCCAGAATGGTCTTGAGGATCGTTGCCATAATCTTTGGTTCCGAGTTCAGCCAGAATCCCAGCCTGGTCAGACAGTACGTCCGGCCCTTGTATCTTACTAGTTGATACTTCCATAGTCTCTCGGCCACATGCAGCTGCAGGTATGCCGACTTCCGATCGACGATTGTAGAGGCCTCTGTTATCTGCATCCACTCTTTCAAACTTCGCTGCAAACGGCCGTGACTTCGCCGCCCGTATGGCACGACACGTGCTCGTTGAGCTCCCGAAAATCTAATACCGGCCTCACTTTATGCTTCGTCGGCTGCACTAATGCCAGCAGCGGTAGCACTCCACTCTTCACTTCCTCCTTCCAAGGGATCAGAATGCCTTCCTTGATCCACCGTTCCACCTCTCCATCGAACTCGCTTCTAACATCGCCTTTCAAGGTATGCTGATAGCAGCCTACAACATTTTTCAACGTCGGAGGATCTCCCTTCAAGTATCATTCTACTGTCCAGTGCTGGCCGTCGAACACAGCCCGAAAATCCCTGACTGTAATGGTGTGTGCAGCATATTTTTCTTCGCAGCTCTCACTACTCTCCCGTCGCGGACTAACGGTGTTCAGCGGCTCTGCACCACCGAACGTTTACACCGGCTTCATTGACCATGACACCTCTCAAACGGATAATTGCGTCCATTCCCATTACCACATCGATTCCGTCCACCACATGGTCGATCACGATCGCTCGCAGCCTCAATCTCGTTCCCCATACCACCATCTCCACATCACTACTTCCTCTACATTCAACTTCTGTGCCGTCGACAGCCCTTACGCTGCTCATTCCACTCCATTTTCTACCACCTCCGGGATCAATAGGGTTTTTGAGCAACCCGTGTCCACAAGGGCTCGTAGTACCTTCCCTTCCACCACGACGTCCACTACAGGCAGCGATCGTATACGCGCCCCTATTCCCTCGACGAGATGACTACCGGCGCAGTAGTTTCCCTTCAACCGTTTCCCTGAACGCATTGACTAGCATGGTGCTCGCTCTGATTGCAACGATAGCAAATGACTTCTTACTTTTCTTACTTATGATCCTTGCAGTCTCGCACCATGTGCGAACCCTGACGCCGACAACATTGCTCTCTAAAGGGCCGCACACGTTCCTTATTCGGCCCTTCTCCGTCGCTCTTTATTTGATCCCTCATTGCTGCAGTCGTCGCCAACGGCACCGTCCGGCAACACGCGGCCAGAACTCTGGCTCGAGATATTATATCCGCCATCGCCATGGAGTGAATGTTTGGTAGTTTCTGCAGTTCGACCGACATGCGGTCAGGAAACCCTGTTATAAAGGCTAAATTTACCGTTCGTTCAAGGTCATCACCCGTGTATCCCACAAGCTTAGCCAGTATCCAATATCGTTGGTGAACACATCGACTTGCTCACTCGTTCACTTCGCCTTTCCCAATCAACCATACACCACGAACGGCCCCGCTGCGAAAGCTTCCATCAATCGGGATTCTATTTTCTCCACGCTTAGCTTGTTCTTCTCCTCCATTTCCAGGTAGAGCGCCAACGCCGAACCATCTGGTGCGAAACTTGCTAGGTCTTCTATCCCATGCAGTTTCACAACCAACTTTGTTTTCGAGGATATCTCCCTCACCAAAAAATGGTCTGACCATATCGCTCGATACAGAAATCATTCCCATCATTTTTTTGTGTGCCGTATTAGCTTGTGGTGTGAAGGAGGAAAAAAGACACAAAAACAGAATGGAAGCAGAGAGAAAAACAAACTGCGATTTGGATAGCTTCGGTGACTCAAGTCCACGTGGTCTCATTTCTCCGTCGCGCGGCCACCACACGTCTTCACTCGAACCCTGCCTGTCTGCAACTTCCCCTTGCCACCCGGGTGAAGCGCATGTCCAACAGCAGCGCTTCTGGTGGTATCCCTTTGCCCCCACTTCCGACAGGCAATTGCGCACTTGCTCAACTTCCGGTCCTTCCCTCCAACACAACACAGATCACAGCACAACACCACAGATATATAATGACCACGGTAAAAAATGTATTTTGACATGAAAATGATCAAGCAAAAAGTGGTTTTTGCATGGTCAAACTGTGCTTGTCTCCCTTCTATGGAACTCTATAGGGATACCTATTAAAACATTTTAAAATATAAGCCAGTTGATGGAAATATTTCAATATATATGGTCAGAGCAGTAAGTCAGTTACTAAGTTAGGAGGATGAATATGTATAGAGAGCGAGAAAGAAGGGAGATAGAAAGAGAGAGAGAGAGAGAGAGAGAGAGAGGCATATCAGTCTTACAGAAAGGCTAGTAGTGAAGTTGGGTTTATGGTCCTTCATGGTAATACGGAGAGGACTACACTGTGGTATAATCCAGTATTCACTAGGCAAATCACTTCCGACATTCCAAAACAGGTTTTCCAAGCGCTAGATTGACACTTTTCTAAATCGAATAAATACCATAGAATATTCAATAGGCACAATATAAGGCTAGCATTCGCTATGGCCGGAACAGTTAGTAGCAAGTGGGGCCTGATCGCAAACACTACAAGTAAATACAACCAGAGGATAGATAGCAATAGAGCAGTGAGGAGTAGCGAAGGGGATGCAACTCCCATAACCTCCATCCCAACAGGACCAGGCTGAGGAATCGCTAGAAATAATAGCAGAAAAACCCTAGACAGTAGCCAGAATGTAAGTGATAGTGGACCTTTAGATACGCAAATAGGGGGTAGGGGAGATCTAATACGAACGCCACATAACAGGCCTTGAGATGCTTACACATGCACAGGAAAACCTTTAAGCATTTTCATACAAATATTAGGTAAGTTGATACCCTATAGACAAGGGGGGGGGGATGAGAAATGATGGAGGTATAGGTCAGGGAATTATCTAATCTACGAATAACATTTAGATGCAACAAAAGAGTGCACAACTATAAAACATACTGATGGAAACCTTTCGACATAACTAAGTTTAATTCCAATTCCTTTCAATCCTCTTTAACCTTAGTAATAACCATGTTACTAGATACGATTTGACCTAATTCAACATAGATTTAACCCCACAGTTAAGTGGGGCTCACCATTGATACAAAAATCCATATCGGATTTCAACACCCTTCCCTTCTCTTCACTTAGTGTACTAAACTGGCCAAAAGTAAATAAACTAACTCAGTTCGCTCGGAAACATGATGGCTGAAGGTGCACGGAAGATTATGCTGGGTTGCATGTACAACCACACACATTCTATGCAGCAGAAACACGTGCTGGTCAGTATAAACAAATAATAATTATGCTGTATGACCAACTGTAAATTTAAAGGAAAGAAATTTTTGATGGGTTGTTGTTGTTCTTGATAGTAAAAGAAATAGAAGATTCTTGAGTTCTACTTGTTTGGTAAGTGATCTGATCTGAGATTGTGTTGAGATTAAACTAAGAACATTGTGGTAGAGTCACTATAGTCATTAAAAGGAACTTATACACATTTATTTTACTATTTTTATTTCATCTTCTTTTACTTGTTTCAGTCATTGGACTACAGCCATGCTGGGGCACCACCTTGAAGAATTTAGTCAAACAGATTGATCCCAGTACTTATTTGCTAAGTTTGGTACTTATTCTATTGGTCTCTTTTGCGAAACTTCTACATTACGGGGAGATAAACAAACCAACACCAGTTGTCAAGAGGTTGTTGGGGACAAAACACACACACACACACACACATATATATATAGTCTTTTGCACAGTTTCTGTCTACCAAATTTACTCTCAAGGCTACAAAGCAAAGCTTCTTAAACCACACAGCCATACCTGCACTTAATAATAATAATAAAAATAATGATGATTTCTTTTATTTGCCACCAGGGTGAAGGATGAGGGGGACAATACAAAGGCAGACATAAAGTGTGGGGGTTTACATACAATGGAATAAAAAAAAAAAGAAATAACAAATATACACACGGTATACAATAAGAGAAGGAAAGTATACATAGTATACATAGTTATGAAAAAAAAAAGGGATGATAGTGATGTGGTACAGGAAGACCTCTAGGGATAATCAAGGAACCCCACCGTCCAAGATCTCCCTGAATACCAAGGACAAGAGACCTCTACAATTCATTTCCTCCAACTCACAGGTCTACACTTAGAGTGGTACCATCCACTCTTGCCATTTTCGCAACTTTCACCCACCTTTTAATAAATTCACTTGA
>JAOPUL010005356.1:45499695-45512423 GCA_027564515.1 Octopus rubescens
CGAAAGAACTCTGGCAGAAATATATATGTAACAAATAAAGCTGAATCTAATAGACACCATATGAATAAATAGTGCGTTTGTTATCATTGGCTTCATCGACAAAATGACGATCCCTAAATATAACTATATATATATATATATATATGAGAGACAGAGGGTAATAGGGAAACAATCATTTACAAATTTTATCCAGGCCATTAACGCGTTATCTCAATACCGCAAAAATTAAAACAATAGGAACGTGGAGATTAATTGTACATCGATACTTTTATTACGAAAGCAACAACAATGTTAGTATTACAAGGAATTGTGACCACGCTGGAAGCAGAGTATGTCCGCTCAACTCAAATTTTAAGTATAAAAATAGTGTATATAGATGTAAGCTCCCTTAGAGAATATGTTTACATCGGTGGTAGTTCATGCTATATTAAACGAAGAATTGTCAATCATGTATTTCTTTTAAACATAAGCACTCTAATTTGGATTTGAAAGATAGTAAGAAAGTATACTCTATCGACAAGGGAAATAATTGTTAGGGCCACATCTTGTAGAATAGAATATAGTAGGTGTGAGCCCTGTGTGGAAAACAATTATCATATTTGTTCATCTAAATTCAACATTATAACACTGGAGAGGAGGTCTAACACAATTGAACATTCGAAATTAAAGTAACTGGTAACCTATATTAAGTGCGAGAGTTAAACCGATGACGATGATATTCAATAAGGTTAATGATTGTGTAGGTAATATGTGATACTTCTAACTTAATTGAACTTGTAAACCCAGAATATATAAATTACCTCTGTGTTGATAAATATGGTACGATACACGGCAAAGTGTAATACAAGGTGCCACATTATTATTATAAAGAAACGAAAATATTCATTTTTTCCATTATTTTTCTCTTTCTTTTCCCCCATCCCCTGGATCTACACTGCAATGTTTAGTTTGATGGAGGTAATGTATAAGAACCTATTCCCATGATATATATATATATATATATATATATATATATAAGTTAGATAAGATGAAGCTTCTAAAAATTCGAAAATCAAGAACTGTTAAGGTTTGATTATAAAATGTGTAACTTAAAAAATTAATACGTACGTTTCAATTAGAAAAGGTTGCTTACGAGGCATATTGAGTCCATAAATTTTGAATTCATAAGCTAATATTGTTTCCACAACCAATTCCAAATCTTCAGTTAATTATTAATAATCATTTGAAATGTAGATTCAAGTCATCCGTAATTAGGTTACAAATATATTAATAACATACAACTTTTCAAAAAATAAAACAGATAAGATATGTAGTAATTATAAAGAAAATATTAAAACCTTGAAAAAAATATTAAAACCTTGAAAAAACTTTAAAAAACAATAAAGATTAAAAACAGAGATAGAAAAAAATAATAAATACAAAGATTATGTCAATTCATTTTTTCCATACTTTTGGTTACTAGCGAAAAGGAAAGTATTATTACTATTATATAACATATATATATATATCTCACTGTGTCATTATATATATATATACATGCACACACATATATACACACTCACACACACTGACATGTGTGTGTGGTTGTGTGTGTGTGTTCTTCTCTGTCTGCTTTATCTGCGGCAGTCTGTGAGTCTGTGAGTCTATTTGTGTGTCAATATGTCTCCTAGCATCATGCCTACTACTTCATCTTAACCATTTTATTCCATTCCATTTTTTTTGCAGCGTCAAGAATTTCTGCAGAGAGAGATGCTGGAGTTGGCCAAAAAGTTCCCAAATATGTATGTTACCCACAAACGGTTACCCACGATCTGGGGTGGTGCCAGTTTATTACAGGCCCACCTGAACATAATGACAGAGTTGCTGGCAAAGACTCACTGGAAGTGGGACTACTATGTGAACCTCAGTGAATCAGATTATCCTATCAAGTTAGTCTTTTCTTTCATTTAATGCTTAACCTTTTCTCTTTTTTTAATCATTATTCTTTTGTAGCATCTTTAATGATCGTCATCACCATCATCATCATCATCATCAGTGTCATCATCTTCATCATTATCATCAGTGTCATCATCATCGACATCATCATCATTGTCACCGTCATCATCATCATCATTGACATCCTCATTATCATCATTGTCGTCGTCGTCATCATTATCTTCTTCATCATTATAATCAGTGTCATCATCATCGACATCATCATCATTGTCATCATTGACATCATCATTATCATCATCATCATCATCATCATCGTCGTCATCATTATCATCTTCATCATTATTATCATCATAACCATATCGCTGTCATTGTCATCATCATCATCATCATCATCATAACCATCATCCTCGTCCCCATCATCATCCATTCAAGCTATTCTGACAGCCTTTCTAAGGCAGAAATTAAGAGCCAGGCAGTTGCTGCTTCTGTATGTGAACAAACTACCCTGAAGGACACAGGGGTGGATTTGTTGGGATTCCAGCTCTAGCCAGTGTAGTGACATTCTACTGGACCACTGGGTGCCTGGTGCCAGGGGAGGCTAGTAGCAAGGGAATTGGATGTACCCACCTATTAGTCTCTCAATGCTGATCTTAAATACTCTGAATAGATTGTCTGCCACACTGAAATTTCTCTTTACATTTATTCCAATTATATAATTTTATATCACTTCTAGCTACTTTTTTTCGTTTGCCTTCAGCAATTTCATCAACTCTACTTACGTGTTATATATTATATATATTTTCCTTTTTCCTCTCTCTCTTTCTCTCTCTCTCTCTCTCTCTCTACTTATTTTTCTTTCTTTTTCCTCACCTAGGAAACTGGAAGAACTTGTGGCCTTTTTAACCAAATACAAAACATACAATTTTCTAAAAACACATGGCAGAGATACACCAAGGTAAGTAAACCTCTCTTTAATTGTCCAGATTATCCAAAGAGTTTATATGACTCTGTCTGATTGAGATCTTCCTCAGGTAGATGTCTTCTGTTATGAGACTTCAGATCAATAGAAACTAAGTCTCTAATGGCCCTGTTGTGACTGTTCCTTTTCTCTATTGAGTAATTGTACCTTTTTTTTTATGTTTTGTTTACTGTGCTTCACATTCCCTCGTTTTCCTTTACACATCTGTTTATCCGCATTATCTTACTTATTCGCATTTCACTGCATGTATGCAACGCACGCACGCACGCACTTTGTCAGACACACGAATGATTGTACTCTTTTTCTATTGGGCTGTCTTAAGCCAATGAGATGTTCGCGTACAGCTGGACTGTTCTGGTTGTACGCATGACCAGATGAGGAAACAGAACGCTTGTTAAAGGTTTACGGTACATACGTGCTTTGGGGCTCCTTTGATCCTGCTTTTGCAAACACAAGTGTATTCTCTAGTATATTGTTATTCCCGTTTCTGTAGTAATATATTTCATCCCCTTACATGATGCGATCTCTGCATATGGCAATATTTATATTTTCAAGAAACTAAATGTAATATTGCTGCAAATATTAAAACACATCAAACAAATGTAACCAAATAAAAACAAATAAAATATATATTAAAACTGACACAATTTGGGGTTTTTCTCAGTAATGTTTTACTGAAAAACTATTAATCAAAGGCTACAGCACAGGTTGAAAAAAGAAAAGGCTTATCGTTCATAAAATGAATATATTACTTAGAAGCTATCAAAATCTGGTTTATTATCTGACTCTCCAAATAACTCCATTCTGCTTGATTTAAATGTCATCACTGCCCCCTCCCCATCCTATCATTTTATTATCTTCTTAATCTAAATTTGCAGTGGTGTTTGTAGTTGCCTTCTGATTATTCCATAGCAGATTATCTTTTGTTCCACCCAATTTATTACTGATGCCATTCTTAAAAAGTTCATAGAAACCTTACGCTTAAATAAACCATTCCTAGTTACTTTCATCCAGGTGACAATGATATAAGACAAGGATTTTGAGATTACTTCCTGCTTTTCTCATCTTCATCTGATGACATCCCTAATATCCAGTGCCTGTTATCTTCATCCTTAAAGAGTTTGTTCAAAAGCTAAAGAACACTTGTCAAGGTAAATGATGTTACAGCTTGATAAGTTTTAATATCTTTCAATATTATTGTACAGGCTCAGTAAGATGAATCCTAAACTAGTCCCCACCAGCAGGTTTCTTTAGAAGTAATCCAGATTGTTTATCTGATACTTTTTTTCCTTCAAAAACCCATGCCTTTTCCATCATTCTAGTCTTTAGGGTGGCATTGTACAGTACACAAGAAAATACTTCAATTTTTTTTAATTATCTGTTTTTAGAAAATAGCCTTGGGATTTTGTCCAATTCCATCAGCTAAACAGTAAAATATATTCTTGATTACCGCACAGGATCAAAACCTTCCTATGGACAGCAACCAAAAGTATGCATTGAAAGAGAATATATTAATTACAAAATTGATGGAGGTTGGGAAGAAATAAGTAATCACATTGTCTCTGACTGCCCAGTCTTACCCAAGAGAAAATATATCTACTGGCATGACAGAACTGGGGCTTTCATATACTGGAAGTTATGCCAGCATTATACAATATCAAAAGAAAAGAGACAATATAAACACCACAAGAAAATGTATAAGAGAATGACAGAATGACCATGCTCTAGAACATGCTAAGCCACAAAGACAGGAAGATGAAGGCTAATTGGCTGGATATTGTTGTGAAGAACAACCAGGAATGGAATTGCCTCCTAACTGCTGTATCAACCATAACAGTCAATGTATCTGTCTCTCAAAAACATTGATAAATCATCCAAATATATAAATCTGGAAATAAAGATGACAAGAATGTGGGGAATAAAAATAGGAACAATCTTTTGGGATTAATGAAACAAAAAATGCAACTAAAAAGTCTGTATCAACCCTACAGAGCTCATGGGGCTGCAGTTTATCCACATTTTCAAGGTGTTTTAGACTCAGAGTACAAAACTCGCTCCTACTGGACAGGATGTCAGTCTGTACTGGAGTGATGTGATATGAAGTGCCTTGCTCAAGAACTCAATGTGCTACCCAGTCCAAGACTTGAACTAGACTTAACAATCATGAGTCCAACACACTTAACCACTGGGCCATGCTTCTTCACATGCAGACTAATATATAACCAAACCCCAAGGATTTACAAATATGACCAACATACAGAAAATAGCATTACTAACCACTGTAGCCATACTACATTGGGTACTTTCAATACAACAGAAGTAAAAAAATTGTTTCCTGTTAAGGTATCTATTTCCTTAAAAAACAGTTCACTCTGAGGGAAACATCTTCATTTGTTGTAACATCTGTCAGGATCTCAGACATAATTCCCAGTTATCAGTATTCAGTTGTTTAATCAACTGAACTACTAGGTTCATTAAATTAACATGTAAGTGGCTGAGTATTCCACAGGTGTGTACCCTTAGCATAAAGGGGAACCAGAATGACACTGTGTGATAAGTATGTCCCTTTTGAATTACAGGTATAATCCATCTGATAGGCTTCCATACAGTTTCTGTCAGCCCAGTTTAACTTAAAAAGTAGAAACCAATCAGAGGCTGTAGAAAATGACATTTGCCTAGGATGCCACACAGCAGACCTCATGATTGCAAAGTAAACTTCTTAACCATACTGTGCCTATTTAATAAATGACAGACTAATTCCTCGTACACACTGTTCTCATACAGATATCTGACAAATACAACTATTTGAGTCATGTTTGGAATGTAGAAACTATGGTTGGTTAACATACATTTTGCGGGGTTTAAAAGAAAACGGAAGTAAATTCACCAGAAGTGATGACTACATCATTCCATAATTTCATAAAGAGAACATGAAGAGATCTGGTGAAATACCTTAATTTTATTAACAGGACTCCCTCATTATGTCACATCCACAAGCACTTACTTGTATTGAATCTTTTAGTGATATCTTACATATTACAGAAATAACAGCTGAGGAACCCCCATTCTGACATACTATATCCAGCAACAAATACGACTGAGAAGGCAATTTGTTGGCTTACATGTCGATGCATGATAGCCAACACAGTAGTATATGAGCAATGCAGTAATCCTGCATGACTACTGAGCTGTACAGAAAGAGCCAATGGGAAGTTGTGGCATTGTTCTTGTTGATTTACAGTAGACTGTTTCCATGATTTCACCGTCATCACTTCTAGTCAATTTACTTGCATTCTTTTTAAACTCCTAAACTACATAATAACCAGAAAATGTTTTGTTCTTGCTCTTTGAAAAATTTAACCATTATCCATGAGATATTTTCAAGTCTATGTAATAGAGTATTTAACTAATATTTTGAAATAACCATAAGAAAAATAATTAAATCACTAACTGGCATTAGTAAAGATGAATTTTATATAAATTGTATAGCAAATTCAAAATTAAAACATTTAAAAGCTTGTTTTTATATTTATTGAATTCATTTTATGGGATGTAAAGTTACTCAGGAAAATGGAGGAAAAAAACTGCAACATTATTTGTTTATCTAACGAGTAAATTATACAGTAGTCACAATTAAATTGTTTCAGCAAGTAGCTATTATTGCTTACTGCCTGCATATAAATAATATATTTCCAGATCAAGATTTCAAAATTATAGCTGTAAACATATCATATTGACACAATCTACAAAAAAACATTTCCACCTCTCAGAATGTTAGTACGTGACAGAACTTAAGACAAAAAGTGCCAAGTATCATAAGACAATACCAAATACACCAAAAAAAAAAAAAAATACATGATAAACTCTAAAGTTCATTATACTAAACTAACAAAAATGAGTATTAATAACAAAATATAGAAATATCTTTTATTTTTCTTTTGTAAATGCTCGGTTGTTACAGGGGAAAAGAGGGTGGGGGAGTCATTATCTTTACAAGATGTAGCAGCCATTAGATGAAGTTGCTCAGTGTAAACAACAAGTATGTAACAAAAACTGGGTAAGAACAAAACAAGTGTAGTCCCTCTAACTGTTGTTTTATTCTTGTTCAGTTTTCGTTCCATACTTTCATTGTATATTTTGCAGACAAATTTTCTTGCATGCTAGAAATGTGAAAAAATATGCCCTTAAATCTGAGTTTCTCACTCTACCTCACTGTATGAAAATTATCAATATTATTTAGCACACGTGATTCGGTCGGGCTCGGCATTTCGGTATGGTAGGGCAGACATCAGACTCCGAAGCCTTTTCTGGCAAATACAAGGTGCCAAAGGAATGTAAAAGACACAGTTCTCAATATAAGATAAGTTTGTGTTTGTTCGTCTAAGCTTGTCTTATTTCATCTCTGCTATATTGTTATGCTAGAAATGTGAAAATATCTCCTTAAATGTGTGTTTCCCACTCTACCTAGCTGTATGAAAATTATCAATGTTATTAAGCACACATGATTCGTTCAGGCTTGGCATTTCGGTATGGTAGGGCATACACGAGACTCCAAAGCCTTTTTTGGCAAATATAAGGCACCAAATGGATGTAAAATAATATGTCCTTAAATGCGAGTTTCCCATTCTACATCGCTGCATTAAAATTTTCTCTCCCGCCTATCCCTCACCACCACAAATACGAAGAGGGTTCGAGTGCATGTGCACAGGCTGCTGCTCTACGAAGGTGGTCCAGGTACATGTATATCTGTTATCTGTTCCCCCAACTTCTGTGAATGTGCGGGCACACATGCCACTTGGTTATAATGCTCATTTGTCCCTGGTCTATGTGTCCATCTGTCCCTGGTCTATGTGTCCATCTGTCCCTGGTCTATGTGTCCATCTGTCCCTGGTCTATATGTCCATCTGTCCCCAGTCTATATGTTCATCTGTCCCCAAGCCTTATGTCCATCTGTTCCCGGTCCTTATGTCTGTCTGTCCTCAGTCTATATGTCCGTCTGTCCCCGGTTTATATGTTTGTCTGTTCCTGGGTGTTATGTCCATCTGTCCATCTGTCCCCAGTCCTTATGTCCCTCTGTCCCCGGTCTACATGTCCGCCTGTCCTCGGTCTATATGTCTCATCCATCCCTGGTCTATACATCCATCTGACTAACAATCAGCCAGTACATTGTGTCTTGAGCAAGACTCTTCATTTCATGTTGCTCCATGCAGCTGAAAACGAATACCATCCGAGTGCTGGTGCAGCTTCCTCTCATTCCAGCTGTCACATCCTTGATGTGAAGAACTGAAAGGTTGTTTATGTCTGCATGTGACTACATAGGCAAGAGTCTTGCTCAAGATGCAACACACTACCTAGTCTAGAAATACAACTCCCAACCTTTTGAATATGAGGTCAACACCTAACTACTAGGCCACATTTCTTCACACAAAATTAAAAATGCTTACAGCTCCTAGGGGTCACCCATCTAAGTACTAACTATGTTGTTTAAATATGATGATTAAACAAGAACCATTGTTTTCAACCTGATATGACCATAAACACCTTATATGATCATAAACATTATAATAATGTAACTGTTTCTTTTGTGCTGTGTCCTTGGGGTTGCTGGAAAGGATTGGAGGGGTCAGGCTATGAATGTTCTCTTCTTGGCCCTTTCACATAGCTAATTTAGAGAGATAGACAGACATAGTGTTAGTGGTTGGAACCTACCCTAGTAGGTTCCAACCACTAACTGGTACTTTGTTTACTGACCCCGAAAGAATGAATAACAAGCATGGCCTTGGCATAATTGAATCCAAATGCAGCAAACCAGAATACATAAGGTAAATCATTCTAAAATATGCTCTAAAGAATCTGCAGATTACTATGAATGCATGTGTGTGCATATATATGTTGTTCCCTCATCTGTCTTTTTGTTTTTTTGTTTTCTGTACATTTGAACTATATACATAAAGTAAATAATGATAATGTTTCGTTGTAGAGAAACATGAGACTGATATCTAGATGGTATAAGAGAGAACATTTATTCGGAGAGAGAGAGAGAGAGAGAGAGAGAGAGAGAGAGAGAGAGAGAGAGAGAGAGAGAAAGAGGAAAAGTTGTTTACAGATCTCAATGGAATAAAAGTGAGTGTTGAGGTGAAGAGAGAGCAAGACTGGAAAACAGTTGTTTACAAATCTCAATGGAAGAAAATAGAGAGAGAGAGAGGAAGGAAATTGTTTACAGACCTTGATGGGATAAGAGAGAATGTCTAGATGAAAAGATAGAGGGAGAGAGAGGAAGACAGTTGTACACAGATCTTAATGGAATGAGAGAGAATGTTTAGAGAGAGAGAGAATCAGGAAGACAGTTGTTTACAGATCTAGATAGAATAAAAGAGAATGTTTAGTTGGAGAGAAAGAACCAGGAAGATAGTTGTTTATAGGGCTAGGTGGATTGAGTTTACACTCGTGAACAAATAAATATGATTTTATTTCACCAAATATCAATATATTTTAATTTCTTGATCAAAGGAAGAAATAAGTGATGCGATTCTGTGAATGGAATTAAATTACAGATATAAAGTTATGGCATGGAATGGCTTTCGTGATGGCAAAATTGGTTGCTTTACATTGATAACAAATATTCATAAACTACAGATATGCTATATTATGGAGGCTGATGTCTATAAATTTATGAAGGTTAAACTGATATATCACACTTTACAATGACACTGCTTTAACACTTCAGGAGTAATCTACCATTACTGAGGGAGTGTGAGGGAGGAAAGAGAAAGAGTGCATAACAAAATCTATATCAATAAAAGATAGTATGGCAGGTATTGTAGAGCTGTAGACTAAAAACTTGGCATTATTTACTTGTTTGTCCTTAGGTTCTGGTTTCAAATACTCTTATTCCGACTTCTTTCATTTCTCTGTGTCATTTAACTTTTTTGCCTCGGACTGCTCTTAGTTTTATGATACAAACTGTCGGTTTTAAAGTGATTTAAATAAAAATCTTCCATCAACATTTCATGTTAATTTATGTCCCAAACACCACCTTAATAATCCTTTCTATACTGGGCACAAAGGCCTGAAATTTTGGGGTAGGGGAGTAGTTGATTTTATCGACCCCAGTTCATAACTGGTACTCATTTTATCGACCACGGCAGCATTTGAACTCAGAACGTACAGATGGACTAAATGCCGTTAAGCATTTTGCCCGGCGTGCTAATGATTCTGCCAGCTCGCTGCCTTACAGAGTAATGTTGATTAATCATAATTGAGAATGATGATAATAATGGTGATGATGACGATAATATTAATGCTAATCTCTAAACAATGCATAAAACCCAAATTAACTTTGTTGTGATTACCATAGATTTGTTGTAATTTCTAACAGTGCTGCAACTAAATTCTTTGTATTTTGGCATTATTTTAGGATTTAATGGAGAATTCTCAAGGACAGTACATTGCTTTGGAAAAGAAAATGCAAGGAGATTATTCCATTTTGGAGAAAAAATACCATAAAGCCAAAAAGTTGATCAAAGAATTTCAACAGAGGTAAGTTATTGTATACAGTTGGTTTGACTTGAGTCCCTGGGGGTGGGTAACTGTATCACAGTGGGTAGATGTGTCTTGGTGGGTGAATGAATGTATGGTGGGTAGATGGAGGAGGAGGAGGTAAGAAGTGAATGTTGTTGTTTGTAACATTTGAAGAATACAATGGAGAAGCTGTGTCTGCTATTATTGGTTGAAAGTGGAAAGACTGATATTTCCTTTCTTTAATCTTCAATGGTTTGTTCTTCTTTTGTCATTCCCCCCCCCCCCCCGCCATATTTACATTCTCACTCATGTTACTTTCAACAAACGAAACACATCAGCAAGGAGTAAGGGCTTTTTAGTTTATGAGGTAAAAGGTGACCTCACTGGTGCTGGTGCCTTAACAAAAATGTACCTAGTGCACTTAGAAGATAAGTGGAAACAAGGTAGGGTCACAAGAACCCTTGACAAGCACATGACAACCTCTCTAGTGCTGGTGCCACAAAATAATGAATTCAGTGCAATCTATAAAATGGTTGGTGACAGGAAGAGCATCCAGCTGTGTAATCTAAAGCTAAAATGAAGCATTCAGTGAAACTTTGTCCTCTGACCCATCTTGGAAGACAGAAACTTTGAATAAGAACTCAAAGAAAGTGGACATAAAATGATAATTATGATGTTGATGTTCTTGTTTCTGACCATTTTATATATTCTGCGATATTCTCAGTATTAATCCTTTAGCATTTAAACTGGCCATATCCCATCCAAATACTCTACTTGTTTTATGTTAAAACTGGTCAGATCCAGCTTCTCACACTTACCTTACAATGTCATTCTAGAAATAAACAATCACAGCATTGAAATCTCAAAGCTACGAGATAATGCATGATTAATTCAAAACAAAACAATGAGAATAAATAAGCATTACAGTTGACAGAGTAATCTGAATGTTTAAGGGTTAATCTTATCTACATTGAAAGCAGACATTACCAACTGCACTAACAATTCTTCACTATTTGCTAAATATAAATTCTTTCTTTTCCATTTGTTGTATCTCTACTATGATATATTTATCAATGGGAATTTTTATGGCCATGGAAGTAGAACTGATTCCTGATTCCTAATGAGTTTCACATGGCTGCCGTCTTTTGATAAGCAATCATTGTCGATGGATCTATTTTTTTCTACTTTGCTCGAGTTATTGAACCGCGGCAAATGTCCAGTGCTTACTGGAATCAATGTTGGTGGTTGTTAGGAGAATTCAATGTAGGTTTTGTAGCAAGACTTTTAGACTTATACATATGCATACACATACACATGTTTAAACATATGTGCAGGCAATTGCAGACAAACACACACACGTATATAATTACACGTATATAATTACACGTATATAGTTACAAACACATGCACATACAGACGCATATATAGTTGCAAACACACACACACACACACACACACACACTAACATATAAAAATATGCATACCCTCACACACAAAAACATAGACACATACAAACACATATGTACATATATAGATAGATATAAGCATATTAAGAAATATGCACACACACACACACACACACTTCAATGATTTCTTTTATGATATTAAACTCCAGGTTTGTGTGGACTGAGTATTTCTATGACTAAAAAGGTTAAACTTTGTTGCTATGGCAACGTGATGTCGCAATCAAACTTTCATAGAAAATCTCTCTCTCTCTTTCTCTCTCTCTCTCTCAATGTTGAATATAAATTTGAAGTGAAATGTTTTGTGTTTTCCAGAGAGAAGGACTTTATCCAAGAACGAGAATCATTATTGCAGCAGCAGGCAGAACGTGATCAGCAATATAATGCTTTAGTGAAATCTTTGAAGGACAGAGTGAGTACTTGGTGTTTTCTTTATAGTCTATATATGTCACCATCATCATTTAACGTCCATTTTCCATGCTGGCATAGGTTGGATGGCTTGACAGGAGCTGGCAAGGCCAGGAGTCACACCAGGTTCCATAGCCTGATTTTTGCTTGGTTTCTACAGCTGGATGCCCTTCCTAATGCCAACCACTTTGCAGAGTGTACTGGGTATTTTTTATGTGGCACCATTACAATGCTTTTTACGTGGCACCATTACGGTGATTTTACATGGCACCATCACCAGTGCTCTTTATGTGGCACCCTATAATATATATATATATATATATATATATATATATATGTGTGTAGAGGTGCAGGCGTGGCTGTGTGGTAAGAAGCTTGCTTCCCAACCCCATGGTTCCGGGTTCAGTCCCACTGCGTGGCAC
>JAOPUL010005356.1:45517389-45529726 GCA_027564515.1 Octopus rubescens
GCTCCTGTGGTTTTGTTTTGGCAGGATTTTACAGCTGGATGCCCTTCCTAACACCAACCACATCACAGTGTGGACTGCTTTATTTCTAATATTTTGATTTTATTTTTGATATTCATTAGTGACAGAGGCAGTATTAATATCGAGAGGTAATATTTATCCCCACTTAAGCGTGAATGTTCTGTTAAAACAAACTATACTGCAGTAGATACCATGAGAAAAACTGTCATATAGGCTTTTGGTGCAAAATGCACTCTTGTTATATCACTCTCTCCTCGCTAGCAATATAAACAACAGTGCATTTTGCATCAAAAAGCCAATATGAGAGTTTCTCTCATGGTATCTACCGCTGTATAGTTTGTTCTAACAGAACATCCCATGTTTAAGTGGAAATAAATATTTATTTTTAATCTCTCTCTCTCTCTCTTTCTCTCATAAGATACCTCTGTTATTTCAATAAGTAACCTAGCCAATCAATAAATTGGAATCGATAAAATACATACCACAGAGTAAGAAATAAGAGCTGGGATCAATATGATTGACTAAAACTGTTGAAAGTATTGTAATGCAATTGGCTGAGTATACTACAGACATTTTGTACATTTAATGTAATTCTCTAGCATAATCAGCATGACTCTATTTGTGATAAGGCTGGTCATGTAAATTACTGGTATAGCCTATCCGGCTGTCTTTCACGGTATCCTTCTGATAAAGTTAACAAAAAAAAGCATGGATCAACCTGAAGTTATGGTAAAAGACCTTTTCTCAAGGTGCTGTTATGCAATGGGATTGAACCTGGGAACTCACAATTGCAAAGCAAACTTGCTAACATGCCTGCATTATCTCACATATATTTATTGTATTGACACATTTAACACACATAAATACATGTGATACATACTCATAGGAGTGTTCAAATCAATGAAGGAACCTTTATGTGATCGTTCAACCTGCTAGAAATAACAGCAAAATCTTCATAAAATCTCATCCTACCAAGTCTGTTTAATTAGGACAGCCCTGAGGCTCAGACAGCAACAAAAACAGCTGCCACAACAATTGCAACAATAGTAACAACAACAACAACAGTTAGAACTACAACAACAGCTGCAGTAACAATAAAAATGACTACAACAATAACAGTAATAATAATAATAATAATAATAATAATCGATTTTTATTAGCCACAAGGGCTGACATAAATATACCTAAAAGGACAACACAATACAATACAATAGGTTTTTAATGTTTAAAAATTTTAACAAAAATATAAAATATTAATAAATAAAAATATATTCTCCCAAAAGGGGGAGATGCTTGGAGGTCCTTGTGGAAAACCCCACAAAAGCCATGGGGGCCTGATCAACAGGGCAAGAGCCCTTCTCCTTGTAATTCTTCATAGGTGAATACTCAGAATTGGTTCTTTCAGGCTGGCCATTCTTCCAACATTTATCCATCTCCCGACAAACTTGCTAGAAGGCAGCACTTCTCTCTCCACCCTCACTTTCCTCTTCAAGTGGTACTTGAAGAAGTCGATGAGGGCTTGGCCAAAGAGGAAAGTGTCTGCCTTTAGCCCTTTCAAATGAGTCCACCAAACTATTTCTTTCGCCACAGCTACAAGACAAATAGAAATCTCCCACCCCTCCTGGCCAAAGGAGGGCAGCGGGGCAATCTTCACTATGGATTCGGCTGATAGCCGGATTTATCCTACACGTGATAGCAGGTGTTCGACATAAACCCACAGGTCAGCAATGCTCGGACACTGGACGAGGCCGTGCAGGACGGTTTCGTTGCCCTGTGTGCACCTCGAGCAGGCTCGGCTGATGGCACTTCTGTGCCTGTAGAGTTTATCTCGAACAGGCAGCACCCCTCGGTAGCACTGCCAGGCAAGGGACCACTGGAAGTTGTCCATAGGTCCCGGGTCGAAAGTCCTCCCGAACAGACCAGTCAGTTGATCATCATCGACGCCCAGAGTTTCCCCGAGAATGTCATTGCACTTGCCCTCCACTAGCCCTCTATAGAACGCTAGTGTGGAACTACCACCGACAGCATTGCTTGACTGGCGGAGAGCTGTGAGCGCTTGTCGGCACTCCAGGTGCCAAGCACCCTTCCTCGGTCTACGCCTGATTCACGATTTCAGCTGTCAAAGAGACGAGCTGTGGAAAAGCCCGTCTAACGAACAGCGACCACACCTGCTCACCATCGTCCAGGCCTCCGTGGCTTTTGTGGGTTTTTCCACGAGGACCTCCAAGCGCCTCCCCCTATTGGGAGTTTTATTTTGATTATATTTATATATTTTTATATTTTTGTGGAATTTTTAAACGGAAAAAACTTTTGTATTGTATTGTGTTGTCTTTTATGTATCTGTATGTCAGCCCTTGTGGCTAATAAAGAACAAATTATTATTATTATTATTTGAATAATAATAAACATGTTTGAATATTAATAGAGAAATATGAAGAAAGACACCAACTAACCAAGAAAGAAAGGCTCCTGAATTCAGTTCCTCTTTTTTAGATTTTTCCTCATTCACTTTCTTCATCTTCAAACGTTCATTCTCCTGTTTGCTTTTCCATGTCTCTTTCAACATTTTGTCCTTATTTTCTTTCCAAACTTTAAAACACTGTAATAGGAGAAAAAAAGGATATGAATCTCTGATATTATCACATATCTAAGTAACTACATTGGTAAAGAGATATTTAATAACATTCAATGCTGGTATTTTTTTATCTTTGAACTTTTACTTGTTTCAGTCATTAGACTGCAGCCATGCTGGGGCACTGCCTTGAAGAATTTTAGTCAAATGAATCAACCCCAGTACTTATTTTTTTCAAAGCCTGGTTCTTATTCTATTGGGTTCTTTTGCCAAACTGCTAAGTTACAGGAACATAAACATACCAACACCGGTTATCAAGTTGGGGGGGGGGGGGGAAACACAAAGACACACTCACACACATATATATGACAGACTTCTTTCAGTTTCTGTCTACCAAATCCACTCACAATGCTTTAGCTAACCCAGGGCTATAGTAAGCGACACTTGCCCAGGGTGCCATGCAGTGGGACTGAACTCGAAACCATGTGGTTGGGAAGCAATCTACTTACCACACAGCTATACCTATGCTTTACATATATATATTATATTTCATCATCATCATCATCATCTAATATCCATTTTCCATGCTGGCATGTGTTGGATGGCTTGACAGGAACTGGTAAGGCCAAGGGCCATACATGGTTCCTTAGTGTACACAGAGTGTACTAGGTGCTTTTTATGTGGCACTATCACCAGTGCTTTTTAAGTGGCACCAGCACCAGTGGTTTTTATGTGGCACCAGCACCCACACCAATGCTTTTTATGTGGCACCTTGGTTTTACAATAGTTTTTTACAAACATAGTCGTTTGTATTGGGTTAGAAGCTCCTTTGTCAGTCTTTCCTTTGGAAATCTAACAAACTAGAAATTGGCTCATTGTAAGCCTGTAATCAAGGGAACTTTTTCCCCAAACTGAAATTATCATCATCATTAAAATCTAATGTCCCTTTTTCCATTGTGACATGGGCAGGTAGTTTGACAGGAACCGATGAGGCAGAGGACTATGTGGAGCACCAGTCTGCTTTAGCATGGTTTCTACAACTGGATGCCCTTCCAACCACTTTACAGAGTATCCTGAGTGCTTTGTGCTTTTTTTGTGGCACCAGCACTGGTGAGATCATCAAGTACTTACAAGACAACATCCCTTCAACTAAGTGGGATGTAGTTTTGAAGAATGTGAAAGTGTGTGTGTGAGATAGATAGATAGATAGATAAATAGATAGATAGATAGATAGATAGATAGAGAGAGAGAGAGAGAGAGAGTTACAAGTTACAAGTTACAAAATGAATATAAGAGAGAATATGGGGAGAAGAACAGAAAGGTTGGGTGGGTAGTTAAATGTGCTAGAGTGAAAAGAGTGATTAGATGGGGATTGAGGTGGACAGTGAATATCAGTTTGGGAGAAGAGAAGGAAATAAGAGTGGGTCAGGGAGGAGGAGGTGACAAGAGACAGTAATAGAGATAGAATGTGAAGTGTAGGGGCATGAATGATATTATTTACAATAGCTGAGTGGGTAGTACTACAGTTAAATTGATGTGGGGGGATAGGTGTTAGAAGCTATAAAATAAAATAAATCAATAAATCTAAGTAAAAAGCTGAATTTGACTGAGAAATAAAATCAACATCTTTTAATTGGTGGCCTAGTGCTGGTGCCATGAGGAAAAAACACCCAATACACCTTGTGAAGTTAGAAAGAGCATCCCACCATGGAAATCATGCCAAAACTGACATTGGAGCTTAATACAGCCCTGTGGCACAGCAGATCCTATCGAATCTTCTAACCCAGTGCTTCTGAGCTAGGTCCATATGAGCCTGGGAGTGGGGGGGATCATATAATATTTTGTTAACATTTATGTGCAACAAATTGCTTATACTTCTACAATACATAAAATATTTTAATAATTTTTTTATACAATTCCTAATAATATTTAATTATAAAAATATAATAGTACATTTTTTTTTAACACGGGGATCCAGTAGAGTAAAATAGGAATCAAAGCGGTCCATAGGCAAAACATGGTTGAGAAACACTGTTCTAACCCATGCCAACATAGAAAACAAGAAAAATGGAGCATAAATGACAATGATGATGATGATGATCTTACTATTTTCGCTCCTTCAATTTTGCTAATTTTCTCTTCATCTTCTTTTCTCTTTTTCTCCTCTTCCTTTTTCTTTTCCAGTTTCAACTCTTTCTTTAGAATTGGATCTTTCTGTTGTTTCCAAACATTAAATGACACTGTAGCACCACTCAGTCTTTCTTTTTGTTCCTGGATGAAATCATTTATACTTTTTCATTGAACCAAAATGCATCATGCTATACACAACATAAAACAAATAAACATAGAGCTTTACTAAAGTGAGAACTAAGTTAAATACATCACCATTATTATTATTATTATTGGCGAACTGGCAGAATCTTTACGTTCTGAGTTCAAATTCCACCGAGGTTGACTTTACCTTTCATCTTTTCCAGGTCAATAAAATAAGTACCAGAGTACTGGAGTCGAAGTAATCGACTTACCCCCGCCCCACAAAAAAATTGCTGGACTTGTGTCAAAATTTGAAACCATTATTAATATTATTATACACTTCTTTATGTAACCCCACATTATATTATTATATTGTCCTGTACTGTCCCCAACAATTTTTGTGAACCCTTAGTGGTGAATAAAGAAAGCATTACTACTACTACTACTACTACTACTACTACTACTGCAGTGAGCTGGCAGAATCATTAGTGTGTTCGCTAAAATGCTTAACTGCATTCCTTCCAGCTCTACATTCTGAGTTCAAATTCCACCAAGGTCGACTTTGCCTGTCATCCTTTCAGGGTTGCTGAGCACTCCACAGACACATAGTTCTCAGGGAGATTCAGCGTGATGCAGAATGTGACAAGGCTGGCTCTTTGAATTACATGTACAACTAATTTTTGCCAGGTGAGTGGACTAGAGCAACATAAAATAAAGTGTCTTGCTCAAGAACTGTGGCGTAGGGAAAATGAGAGTGTGTAAGGGAAACGACGTCACTTCAAGAAGCTGTGGCATGAAAGGGGACTGGAGACTGGGGCAAGGGAGGTCAGTTCAGGCAGCAGCGGGCAAAGCAACCCCCTCTTTCCCTCTGGGCAGTGGCGAGCATTGGACGTGTGTGTCAACTGGTACCAGTTCTTGAGCAAGAGGTCACATGGAGTAATACTGTGCAGTGTGTTAGTTGATACCTGTGACATGATGCCGATTGCATCTTGAGGTAAGTTCAAGCTTGGTTTGTGCCCCATGACCATAAGCTATTTTGGCACTGTTAAGATATACAAGTCATTTTTTTAAAAAAATTGTTGTTGTTATTCATTTCTCACTCCTGCATTCCTACAGCTGACACAAGCGATGGCTATGAAAATCAGAATCAGTAGCAATGTATTGAGACCGTTTGCTGGAAAAGGTGATGTGGTGGCCTGGATAAAGAAAGTGAAACTCATGGCAAGGCTGCAGAGCATTGGAGATATTGCTAGCCTTATGCCTCTGTACTTAGAAAGTAGTGCCCTAAACCTATATTTAGAGATGGACAAGGCGGAGAAGATTGAAGAACGCTTAAATGATGCGTATATGGAAGAGCTATTCAAAGTGAGATGGCTAGGCCAGCAAATAGATGATTATGTGAGCAAGGTCAGGAGGTTGGCAGGGCTAGCAGGGTTTACTGGAGCAGTGATGGAGCGGACAGTGCAGTTGGCATTTGTGACCGGATTCCTTGATCATATTTCCATGTGATTGCAGCAGATACCGGACATTAACACGATGTCAGTACAAGAAATAGTGGCTAAAACATGAGTGTTGACCCAAATCAACACACACAAGATATCAGAAATAGGTAGGATGAAGAAGCAGGCAGCAAGCAGTGGTGATAGGAACATGGCAAGACGGGCAGCTAAGGGACCATGCTTTAGGTGTCAGGGTCCGCACGGAACCAAAACCAGTGGTGGTGTGTTACTGATGTGCCAACCCAGGCATATAGCACACTACTGTTACCAGAAAAACGAGGAGAGGGGAATTACTACACCGCTAGTTTCCCCCCTATGACCGATTGAAGGCGCACCTATGATAAGGGTCCTGGTGGGGGCAAGGTAAGTGCGAGCTCTTGTGGATACTGGTTGCACAACAACCCTGGTGACTGCAAGAATGGTAGAGAGCTGGGGAAGAAACACCAGCCTCAATGCAGTGGATGGTAAAGAAGTTAGGTGCAGAGGCGTCAGCGAAGTCGAACTGGAGGTACAGGGATCTGTGTTGAAGCTGCAAGTAATTGTCATTGATGAGGTGGTAGATGGTGTCAACGTAGTAGTTAGCATGGACGCCATTGTGCGTTTGGACGGCGTGACGGTTGGTGGGACAGGAGTGAAATTTGGTGACCGGTGCCATGCATGCTGTGGGTGCAGAGTGAAGGATGCAGGCTGTAGCAGCGACAGATTACCATCAGAGAGAGGGGGTACCATAGGCGCAATTGAAGATGAGGACTTCCGTGCTGAGTTCGACAGTGAAAGTGAACAGTGGAGTACTTTTGGAAAGAAGAACCACCCCTCACACTGAGAAATAGGGTGGGTTGCTATGAGCACAACCTGAAAGGAGAAGCCAGGATCAGGTTCGAGAATGAGGAGGACAGATGGATAGAGGAGGGCATCTTGATACCATGGAGTGAAGGGGCGATGTGCGGGGTGCTGCCACTGATGGCTATAGTTCAGCCGACTTGACTTTCGAGAGTTGAATGAGCACATGTCCTGCCATATGAGCAACGAAGCTGCAGACGTACATGGGGAAATCCTGTGGTAGTGAGGCGAATGACGGAAGCGACAAAAATTATCGACCTCAAGTCAGCCTATATGCAGCTCCACGTGTCTGAGAAGTTGTAGAAGTACCAGTTAGTGAGGTACAAGAGCAGAACGTACTGTCTAACTCGGCTGGAGTTCGGCCTGAGTTCAGCACTGAAGATTATGGTGAAAGTTCTCAAGGTAGTTTTGAGAAAACAGGCCAAAGTGGAGCAGGCCACCAGCTCATATATCGATGACATCTATGACATCTATGACATATATCGAGAGATTAGGCCAGAGACTGTGGCCAAAATCGCAAAGTGCTGAATGCAGTGTTCTTGGGAAGGTGGCCAGTAGACAAGCTGTTGATGGAATATAGCACAGTTTTTTGTTCGGAGCAGCTGAGGGAGAAGCTCGAAAGATGGAACACTAGACGTTTCTTCAGAGCGAAGTATAGGCCCAGCGGAAACAGGATAATGGTATGACACCATCATACGATTAAATCTATGGCTGAGATGGGCCAAATTTCCCCTATGGAAGCAGTCTTCTGATATAACATGTTACCCAGGGTAGGGCAAACAGAAGGATCAATCCCACAAAGAGCCACATTCCGGCACAAATTGAGACACCTGAGTGTGGTGTCACAGCAGCCAGAGGTGGAAGGGGTTGTATCTGTAGAGATCGGAGATGAAGTGTGGGTGAAGCCCCCTAATGCTTGGTGCATATCGCAGTGGGAGAAAGGAAGGGTAACCACAATCAGTACCCGAAACAACATATCAGTGGATGTAATCCACGTCACATCTTGGATTTGCAGAGGGTGGTTGGCACCACTGCTGACGAAGAGGTGGAAGAGGTTGTCCCCGTGACCCTGCAAAGATCTCAAAGGGAATGTTATCTCCCCAGGTGGATGGAGGATTTTGAAACAGAATAGAGGAGCATTGATCTTTAGATCAAGGGGGAATGTTGTGTAGGGAAAACGAAAGCAAGTAAGGGAAATTACATGACTTCAAGAAGCTGTGGCATGAAGGGGGACTGGAAGCTGGGAAGGGAGGTCAGTTCAGGCAGCAACAGGCAAAGCAACCCACTCTTTCCCTCTGGGCAGTGGCAAGCATTGGACATGTGTGTTGACTGGTAATAGTTCTTGAGCGAGAGGCCACATGAAGTACTACCGTGCAGTGTGTTGGTTGATACCTGGGACATGATGCCGATTGCATCTTGAGGTAAGTGCAAGCTTTGTTTGTGTCCCACGACCACAAGAACACAACATGCTGCAGGTATCGTACACACAACCTTACAATCATGAGTTGACTACACTAATCAATAAACCGCGTGCCTTCACAAGATACAAGATCTGTTTCAACACATGATTTGATATTAAGAATCTTGCAAACCAAATACATAAGCAAAATATTAAAAGTTTTTTACAGACCAATCAATCGCTCATTATATTTCCAATGGTGAGAGTGACAAGGAAATGTCTGTACAACTCAAGTGAAACAAATACCACAAGGTGTTGTTATTTAAAACACAATGGTATATTCATTTTGCGACTGATATACATTGCCAAAATATATATATATGCACACATACATACACACACAGGCACACACAAACACACACAACTTATAAATTTTATCTTTTAATTACTTCAGTCATTAGACTGTAACCATGCTGGGGCACCGTCTTGAAGAATCTTTAGTCAAATGAATCGACACCAGTACTTATTTTTTTTTAAAGCCTAGTACTTATTGTATAGTGCTAAGTTACAGGGGCATAAACACGCCAACACCAGTTGTCAAGCGTTATGAGTGGTGGTGGTGGTGGTGGGGGAGGGGGTGACAAATTTCAAAGAGGCCATATTGTGGGTCAAACTAAAGGTGAACTTAGTGAGTATAAAATCACAGAAAACCTTGGGATCCCACTTTCTACAGTTAATAGAGTGATTGTGCAATTCACCAGAGAGAGGAAGGAGTCGACATCACCTCACCCAGGTTGATCTCTGACAGGATCCTTCACTTTGTTAAGAGAAGTATGGAGGATAATCCTCGTTGCAAGGCCTCTGACAAAGCAGAACAAGTTGATGTCAGTCCCAGAACAGCTGCCACAAACTTGGCTACTATGGCAGAGCAGCAAGAAGGAAGCCACTTCTTCGACCAGCTAATATCAAGCAGAGAAAAGATTGGGTCAGTGAGATGGTGGAGAGGCCACTAGCATTTTTGGGCACTGTCATATTCTCTAATGAGTCCAGATTTGCTGTATTTTCTGACAGTGGTTGAATGCGAGTTTGGAGACTCTGTGATCAAGAATTTGACATGAAAAGATTGTAGCCAACAATGAAACATGGCAGCTATTGTGTGATGGTCTGGGGAGCAATTTGAAGGAATGGTCAATTAGAGCTAGTGGATTGTGAGGGAAACATAAACTCAGATAAATATGTGTCAACATTGCAGAAAGGACTATTTCCAATCTTCTCCAATGGTGAAATGATTAAAGACGCTTGTCACATGGTTAAAAAGACCCAAGATTGGTTGGAAGAGAATGGCTTTAAAAAGCTTCCATGACTAAGCCAGTCACCAGATATAAACCCTATTGAAAACCTCTGGGGCATAAAAGAGAGGACACTTCGTAAAAAGAACAAAAAAGCATCTTCAAAGCCAGATCTTTCTAGATTACTGCATGAAACTTGGCAAGAAATTCCTCAAGAGGAGCTGCACCAGACTCCAGTCTGTTTTGGCTTGTTTTTTACAGCTGGCTGCCCTTTCTAACACCAACCACTCCAGAGAGGGTAGCGGGTTTCTTTAACATGTAATGGAAATTATATAGACAAGATGTCCCCCCAAAATATATGTGCACTTTAACAGCAGATAACTTGATTTTCATTTATTTTTCGATTTAATCCATTAAAATAATGAATGGAGCCAGACTAAGCTACAAACAAAAGAAATCTATTCTAAAGTGCTACTGGAAATTTGAAAATGCAGTTGTAGTACAAAGACAGTACTAGGAGGGAATTTCAAGTCAATCCACCTATGGCACTTACCATCATTCAAATAAGAGATGAGTTTGAAGCAGATGGAACTCTTCAGAATGTCCACAAGAAATGTTCCAGAAGATTGTGGATGTCGATGAGCTTCACAAAGCAAGGAAGGATACTAAAACTGTATTGACAAGCTAGTCATGAGATAGGAATTTCAAAACCAAACATCCATCACATTTTGAAGAGCTATCATTAGAAAATTTACATTTGAAGAATAGATCATTGCTTTCAATGAAGATGGTCTGTAGATTTCTCAATGGTCTGGATTTCACTATAGTTACAGACAGGTTTGTAAAAATGGCATTCCATTATGATCCTTTACTGTGTAATTCTGTACAGATTTTTGATTTAATATCCATTACATTGATACTCAAATCAGAGATCAATTTACAAGTTTCTACAATTTCCCAGTGTATGGCCAGGTTTAGTTCAGCAGTGATGGTGGGGGAAGACATACAGATCAGGCACTGAAAGGACCAATTTGGTAGTTGGACCATTTCCCAGAGGTCCAGAGTCCAGAATTATAATGCATCTTTCTTTGGCTTGCAATTGCCAGGAGATTAGTGATGCAGATAAAAACAAGATGTTTACCGCACTCAACACATTGAATTAAAAAAAAAAGAGTTCTTGGGTTTCATACAAAAATGGCAGACGTGATTGTCAGGGCAACATTCAGTCTTAGAGCAGTGACCTGTTTTTTTTTTTTGCATATTTCATCCACACATGAAGCCATGGTAATTTTGTTCTGTCTAACCATCGATATAATTGAAAAGAGGGAGAAGCACTGCCTATGTATAGAATACTTGTTAAACACATTAAATATAATGATAAACAAATATCTTTTCTGTATTGAATGTGCATAAATATACAAACAAATCTGTGTACATACATATATTTGTTAAGAAGTTATGTGGTATATACTGGAATTGATATTATATTCTAGAATATATGGAGTTCAATGTGTGTAATAAAATTTTGTAATATATCAAAGTCAAGGCATATATTTATGAATTCATGTATGTATATATATATCCCTATTTTTCACCATGTGAAGCACATGTGTTCACGGATTTTCTTCCATTCTCACCAGATTCTTCCCACTCCTCTTTCCAACAAAGAGCCATGCGTGAAACGTAATATTTACTTTTTTTCCTCAACCTTTTTTTCTATCCGAGTGTGAATCCAATACATTCTATATGTACGTCTTCTTGACTGTTGTTGTTGTTTTTTATTGTTCATTGCCTATATATATATATATATATATATAAGTATGTCTTTATGTGTATATTGTTCATTCATGTATATCAGCAAAAGAATTAAACATTTCCACGAAAACTACTTTGTCTCTCACTAGACTCAGCATCAAAAATGTTAGGAATCAGTGTTTGGTTCATTGGAATTATATAACCAATAACATTCTTGTTCATGAATTAAGATTGATGAATTAAAAAAAAAATAATAAGTGAATAGAAAGACGGAGTTGTCAGGACATTTCTCTAATTCTTTAATACAGTGCTCATCAGAAGAATTGGGGTTTCCTTGTGATAATTGTGATATGTTGCAAACCAAATAAAAAAGAGGTAGTTATTAATACCTGATATTACCTGATGAATCATCCAAATTTCTTTCTGGTATCAGCGGTACATTCATTTCTGAAGCAGAGATATGCACCGGAAAGATATAAACATAATGTACCTTTTAGATATAATTATGGTGATTATAAAAAATGTCATTAGACATTTTAAAACATTATACTATAATGGAAATTATATAGACAAGGTGTGCCCCAAAAATGTATGTGTACTTTAACAGTGGATAACTCAATTTTCATTTATTTTTAGATTTAATCCATTAAAATAATGAATGGAGCCAGACTAAGCTACAAACAAAAGAAATCTATTCTAAAGTGCTACTGGA
>JAOPUL010005356.1:45544076-45557563 GCA_027564515.1 Octopus rubescens
AGGAGCTGGCCAAGCCGGAGCCTGCACCAGACTCCTGTGGTTTTGTTTTGGCAGGATTTTACAGCTGGATGCCCTTCATAACACGAACCACATCACATATATATATACACACACACACACACACACACACACATTAAATGACGATGATATATATATATATATATAATCACCATTAGTGTTTTTTAATGTCCACTTTTCTATGCTCACATAGTTCAGATGGAATTAGTTATATATATCTTTTATCTTTTACTTGTTTCAGTCATTGCACTGAGGCCATGCTGGGGCACCTCCTTGAAGGGTTTTAGTTAATCGAATTGACCCCAGTACTTATTATTTTTTTTTTTTTATAAACCTGATACTTATTTTATCAGTCTCTTATGTCGAACCACTTACTTATGGGAATGTAAACAAACTAACACCAGTTGTCAAGTGGTGGTGGTGGAGAAACACACATATATGATGGGCTTCTTTCAAGGTGCCATACTTGCTTCAGTCATTAGACCGTGGTCATACTGGCGCACCGCCTTGAAGAATTTTTAGTCAAACAAATCGAACCCAGTACTTACTTTTAAGCCTGGTACTTATTCTATCGATCTTTTTTGCTGAACTGCTAAGTTACAGGGACATAAACAAACCATCACCGGTTGTCAAGTGGTGGTTAGGGACAGACACAGACACAAAGACACATACAGACACACACACACACACATATATATATATATGATGGGCTTCTTTCAGTTTCCATCTACCAAATCCACTGACAAGGCTTTGCTCACCCTGAAGCTATAGTAGAAGACATTTGCTCGAAGTGCCACACAGTGGGACTGAACCCAGAACCATGTGGTTGGGAAGCAAGCTTCTTACCACACAGCCCCACCTGGACCTATATGAAGAATGTCAAATGGTCGACAGCAGTAGTAGTAGTAGTAATAGTGTTGGTAGGGGTGTGTTGTACACAGTAGCTCTCTTGCTGACTCAGAAGATATAGCAAAGTAGGTTAACTATAAGGCCATGTGTTCATAGTATACAAGTCCAAACCCACCACAGGTATTTTATTGAGATTTTGGACACCTTTTCAGTTTTGTGACAAATCATTTAGGAATGTTATCCCCAACCGAAACTAGTAATCAGATGAACATTTATCTCACACCTGCCCTGCCCCAGATCTGTCATGCATCTGCACCAGATTTGTCTCACATCTGCACCAGATCTGTCTTGTACCTATACCAGATCTGTCTCATATCTACACCAGATCTGTCTCGCATCTGTACCAGACCTATCTCATACCTGTACCGGTTCTGTCACATCTATACCAGATTTGTCTCACATCTGCACCAGATCTGTCTTGCATCTGTACTAGATCTGTCTTGCATCTGTACCAGATCTGTCTTGCATCTGTACCAGACCTATTTCACATTTGTCCTGTACCAGATCTGTCTTGCATCTGTACCAGACTTATTTCACATTTGTCCTGTACCAGATCTGTCACATATATACCGGATGTCTCACATCTATACCAGATTTGCATCCCATCTACACCAGATTTGACATCCCATCTGCACCAGATCTATCTCGCATCTCTACCAGATCTATCTCACCTTTGTACCAGATTTGTTGCATCTGTAGCAAATCTATCTCACATCTGTATCAGATCTGTCTCCTATCTGTACCAGATCTGTTTCATATCTGTACCAGATCTATCTCACATTTGTATCAAATCTATTTCACACCTGTACCAGATTTCTCACATCTGTACCAGATCTATCTCACATCTGTACCAGATTTGTCTTATATCTGAACTAGATTGCCACGTTGAATTTGTACCACTCTTGAATTTTATTCCCATTATTTCACGAGCTGTCCCTCACCAATTTCTTCAAAATCTATCTTTCATTCTCATCATTTTGGAATTATTTCCAAAATGGTGAGGCAGACAACAACACTGAAAGTTTTAAAGACAACTTACCCTGATGCCATCGTTGATTCTCTGTACCAACCATGAAAACATTCGACTATAAATGGCTTTTGATAAAGCATCTCTAGCATAGGCAGACTGTTGGGGAAGAGACAAAAGTAACATGGGTTACTGCTGGATATGAAAGTGTTGGTGGTGGTGATGGATGACTGCGATGGTGATGGTGATAGTGAGTGTGGCAGGAGGGCGAAGGTAAAATGTAGGCAACTCCTGCACTTCCGGAATTTTTTTTTTAAAAGTTTTTTCAGAATCTTATATATCCAATGTAAAAAAATTACGATTTGGCGAAAAATAACACTTTTTAAAATTTCATTCCCCCCCCCAAATTTTGTTCGTAAAATTTTTTCGATAAAATTTTTTCTGAATCTTATATATCCGATGTAAAAAATTACGATTTAGTGAAAAATATCACTTTTTAGAAATTTAATCCCCCCCCCCTAAAGAAAACCCTAACCCTAAACCTAACTCTAACCGTAACCTTAACCCTAACCCTAAACGTGGCGGAGTTGCCTACATATAAGATTCCGAAAAAATTTTATCGACCCAAAAATTAAATTTTTAAAAAGTGATATTTTTCGCAAAATCGTAATTTTTTACATCGGATATATAAGATTCCAAAAAAAGTTTTGGAAAAAAAATTCCGGAATGCCTACATTTTACCTTCGCCGCGTACCAACATCAGCTATTTAATGAACGATTTTCTCCCTAATTCCAGAGAGGAGGTGAGTTGCAGCGAGAGAGTTTGGGATCTTCGAGATGAGAGCATTTTAACACCAACCAGCGATCACAGCGAGGAGAGATATGACGCTATGCTTCGCGTTTTTCTATGTTCATCTTAAACGAATGTATTATATATTTATTTATCGGAAAATAAAGCGTCGTTAATAAATGAAAACTCGTGTCTGGTATTAATTCAATTTGTATCCATCAACAGATTACCGCGAGAAAACTTCTGGCTAAAACTAGTGACCCCGAACATACAGGACTACAGCCTTCGTCTTCTGATATGCCACAAGAATATAGTTTCAGCCATCTTGAAACTATATTCTCAATGAAGAACACATACCTCACGCACTATTTATTTTTAAACAACGTAACCAGTGAAGATAGTGAGTGAATATCAAAGTCCAGTCGTGTAAATAACTGATACACATTGTGTAAAATATTTTTTCATTGAAAAATTTTAATACCAAGTTTTATATTTCCCGTTTACGGATAAGGTCGATTATATCATTGTGTGCTAGAAATGGTAGTCAAATCTACTACTGAGATTTGCTGAATGTAATACCTATCGATTTTTCTTTTCAGTACAATTCGTTTTTGATAACTTACTCAGCCTGGCATATTCTCCAGTATCTTCAGTTGCTTCTGAAATGTCTATTGCATTACCATTGCAGGCTGCTTTATCATTCGTTTCTTTCCAGTTCAACGGCGACGCTGATATTTGGTTTTCTCAGTTAGAAGCCAATTTTGCTGCCAACAATGTAACTTCTGATGTCCGGCAGTCACATTTATTGGTCAGTGTTTTGCCTCCGGTTTTAACCAGCGTGGTGAAAGATCTTATTACAGCTAACATGCAAAATCCATCGTATTCGACCATGTAAGCTGAAATTTTACGGCATACGTCTTCTTCGAAAGAATAAACTCTATCACAAATTAATGTACAAGGAGACCCTTGGTGATAAACGCCCTTCTCAGTTGCTTAGAAGGATGCAGGATTTGGCGGGAAGTCATCCCATAGATGAAGATATGGTCAAACAATTATTTTTCTCTAGACTCCCTAGTAATGTCCAAGCAATACTAACCACCGTCAAGGAGCGTTTCACCCACAAGTTGCTGAAGGTTCTCCCGTCATTTCTTTCTTATCGACGGACCTGTCCTTTTTCCGATAGGAATTTGATAGGAAAATCCAGTTATTAACTGAGCAAGTCTTTCATCTGCAATCTCCTTCATTTTCTCCTCGTCTTCTCGTACTCGTCGTTCCTCCAGTAGAAGTTCAATGCAGTATTGTTGGTATCACCAAAAACTTGAACCTCGTGCTCACAAGTGTGTATCACCGTGTATGTTTCCTTCTTCTGTTCAACTCTAAGAAAACGTAATTCCCAGGGACTAACAGTAGCTACATCCCTGGATAGGTAATCGGAATGCCGTATCTTTTTCATTCACGACGCCAACTCGAACCAACGGTTATCAGTCGACACCGGCGCTGCATGTAACGTCTAACCCGCAAGTCTAATAACTGAATTACGCCGGCCAGCCACCATTGCATTACAAGTAGTTAATCATTCTTCTATACTCACCTATGGAGATAAATTGTTCACCTTGGAAATCAACCTTCGCAGACCATTTCAATGGGTATTTATTATTGCTGACCTTCCATACCCAATTCTTTGTGCTGACTTCTTACACCATTTCCATTTGTTAGTTGATTTGAGGAATAAGAGACTAATAGACGCACAGACTCTACGTTCTGCTCAAGGTTCGTCTTCAATACCTGCTACTATTAGTCCTCTATTTTTTTTTATCCTATCTCCTTCAAATACTTTTCTACCCAGCAGTTCCCAGAATTAGCCCGGACCGTGTTTCAAAATAGGCCTCCAACGCATTCTGTCACGCATCGTATTCTCACTAAAAGCCCCCGTGTTTTCCGCTCAACGGCGCCTTGCCTCACTTAAACTAAAAGTCGCGAAGAACGAATTCCGTCACATGCTCGGTCTTAATTCGTCCTTCTAACAGCAATTGATATTCAACGTTGCATGTTGTTTAAAAAAAAGATTCGGGGGACTGGAGGCCTTGTGGAGATTATCGTCGTTTGAACGCCATAACAGTTCCAACCATGGATGAAGTCACTCATGGTTTGAATTTTGTTTTCACTTACATCGATGATCTTTTGATAGCTAGTTCTACTGAAGAACATTTAGCACACTTACAGCAACTTTTCACACGTCTGGCGAAATATGGTGTCATTATCAATACTAGTAAATACGTGTTTGGCGTTCCCTCTCTCACTTTTCTAGGACATTCTGTCGACAAGGACGGCATACGACCATTACCAGCTAAAATTTCCCTGTTCCTATTTCTTTACGAAAGTTACGCGAATATCTTGGTCTCATTAATTTCTACAGGAAATTAATTCCTCATTGTACGGAAACTATCTGTCCTCTTACAGAACTTTTACGAAATCGTAAAAAGAAAAGTGAAACAATATCACTAAATTCTTCTGACCTGCAAGTGTTTGAAGATATCAAAGAGAGGTTATCCAGAGTAACCCTACTCGCCTACCCCACTGCTGCGGCACCTTTATCCTTAATGGTTGATGCATCTGATGTCGGATTAGATGCGGTTCTTCAACAGTTGATCAGGGCGATTGGCAGCCACTTGCTTTTTTTTCTCGTCGCCTCAAACCTGCAAAGTCTCGATATAGTACTTTCAGTAGAGTTATTATCTGCTTATCTCGCTATTAAACATTTCCGACATTTCCTCGAGGGACGTCGGTTCACACTTTTTACAGACCACAGACCGTTAACTTTTACTTTGAAGTCGAAATCCGATAAATATTCTCCTAGAGAATTGCAGCATTTAGATTTCATTTCTCAATATATCAAGGGTGAGGTTAATTCTGCAGATGATGCTTTATCTCGCGTTCATATTAACGCTTTGCACACTAATGACTCAATAGATTTACAACAGTTAGCTTTAGATCAATATAACGATCATGAACTTTCGTGTCTCAAATCAACGGATTCTCACTCTCTGAACCTCCGGCTTTCACTATTATTTTCTTCAGATTCTTGTATCTGGTGCGACGTTTCGACCAGTGTATCTCGATCTTAAGTTCCTAATGGGCACAGACGAACGGTATTTTCGGTGCTCCATAATTTGTCTCATCCCGGCATTACAGCAACGGCCAAATTTTTTTTCTAGTCATTTTGTTTGGCCCAGTATACGAAAGTATATTCGACATTGGGCGCGGACTTGTATATCGTGACAGAAGAATAAAGTGCAACGCCATATTAGGGCAACCTTGGGTACTTTTGTCACCTCGGACGCATGCTTTAAGCACATTCACGTCGATATCGTCGGTCCCTTGCTACCTGCACAAAATCATCTGTATCTGTTGACCTGTATTGATCATTTATCAAGTTGGCCTAAAGCTATACCTATCAAGGATATCTCAGCTCTTACAATCGCGAAGGCTCTCATAGCCGGTTCCTCTTACCATCACTACTGATCGTGGTCGACAGTTAGCGTCAAATCTTTTTGCCGAACTCTCAAAATTACTAGGTTCACAGCGAGTCTGCACCACTGGAATGATAGAGAGATTCCATCGTCAGTTGAAATCTGCTCTTCGTGTTCACACCCATTCAGGCAGGTGGTTGGAAACATTACCTGTTGTTCTCTTAAGTCTCCGCTCTGTGGTTAAGGAAGACCTAGGTTTTTCTCCGGCGGAGCTACTCTATGGCGCTTCAATTTCTCTGTTTGGCTAGATGATTACACCTTCAAATCCTGAACAAACTTCTGATCCAGCTGATTACGTATATCGTTTGCGAAATTACATGAAAGAATTCCTTTTTGGTTACTAGAGCACAGTCTATCAATTCTTTTGTTCCACCAGATATTCGTTCATGGACTCATGTTTTTATTCGCAACGATCTTGTTAGACGACCTCTACAACCACCCTATACCGGTCCTTACCGAGTTCTTAAAGTGAACCTAAATTTATGGTATTAGACGTTAAGGGCAAACACCAAACTGTGAGTATTGATCGAATTAAACAAGCTTTTATTGATTCATCTACTGAACAGCAACAATTTACTTCACCTACAAACACGACACATTCAAACTCTACACTGGTTCCCAATGCCGGGAATCAAACCCGGGCCGCCTCCTTCAACTACAGCCCCCTCCAGATCGTGTTACTAGAAGTGGGAGGAGAGTCCATTGGCCTACCAAATTAGTACATATATAGCAGTGAATCCCGGCATTGTTCGTGATTGGAATGAAAAATCCAAAAGAGCAGAAGAGGAAGGATGAGTTAGTTTCATTCACCCAGGGGCGCAATAGACAAAATCTCGAAACTTTTATGATTCCTCAATAATGATGGGAACATGACGCATGAATGATCCAAATTTGAAAATTGTAGAAGTTATGACGATACGGGTTGTTTTGACTCGTTTTTTTTTTCTCGCTAGAGGGCGCACTAAACAAAATGTTATGAATGCACAATAATGTCAGGATCATAACGCATGTTTGTTCCAAATTTGAAAATAATCGGATGCAAATTGTAGAAGTTATTGACTAATATGCTGTTTTTGAGCAGGTCTTTCTCATCCAGGGGCCGCAGTAAATCAAAATTTGAAAAATCGATAAGCTAAGAACCTTTCTCGCATGAGACTACATGGTTGTGTCAAGTTTGGTGAAAGTCAGATGCACGGTCTTGACATGATGCACAACCAAACACACACACATCCTCTGTTTTATATATATATATATAGATTCCTATGACAATGCCTTCCACTTATACTGTTTTCACTTTCAGCATTACTTGAACTATCTACAGATCATGAACTTTTCACATTTTCACACCGTTGGACTCATTTTCTTTAGACCTCTCTAAATACTTACACATTGAACTGCTCTATGAAATGCATTTACAATTTTAAAATCCTTGGTTATTACCTACTGTTTCTATCACTGCGTTTTGACGTGTTGTCACTAACTGATATATTTTTTTTTTTTGCTGTTGCTAGAAATAACAGCAATTTTCTCCCACGTCATTTGACAAGAACATATTTTTTTCCCACCAAGTTTACATACACACTATGTGTACCACTGACTTATCTTATATATTTGCTAAAGAGTCGTATTGTGAACTGTTAACCATTTTTATGAACCTTTGGCTATTTTCACATTTGATGTATTGTTCATTTTTATTGGACACCCTTTTTTCCCATTCTTTTTTCTCTTTTTAATTGCATGTAAATTTTTGTTCTTACCATTTGTTGTATGTTCTTCTTGCTACACTTTTTATTTTTGCTCCTTTCCCTGGCGGTCATTTCTCTGGTCAGAGGGTAGTTGTAGTGGAAGCATGTTCACTCTTTACCATTAGATGCCTATATTAGCTCATCACGTGATGGTCCAGTCCGTTTGGCTTTGCGCAGGCTGTCCACCCCTTGAAGTAATGGACTAGCCAAGTGTGCAACATCTGCTATTTAAGGGAGGATTTCCCCCTAATTCCACGTGAGAGTTTTCGTATCTTCGAGAGACCTGGCTAAAAATCTAATACGTATATTTGTATTTAGCTATATTTAAGAAAAAGAATGTAAAAATAATTTGAGGTTTTCAATAAATCATTATATTCAAAAAACAACATTTAATAAATGACAAACAATTGTTTGCCTTTTGAAACAGTTGTTTTCTGATAACACAATGTTCTACACACATTTTAATGTCAACTAGAAATATTTTATTTCTAAGAAAAATTCTGATCACTCTAAACACCCAGTGCCCTGTTTGAGCTTGCAATGCTCCCAGTCAGATGCTACTGTCCACATTAAAACCCACTGCTTTATGGGGTTGGTAGATCAAAAACACTAGCAACCAGGTCTTCCTCAAATACATTCCTACACATACTTACACACACACATACATACATCATACATACATACATGCTTGCATACACACATATATACTCAGACAGAGATACATACATATGTATATATGGCACAAATACCTAGGCATTGATCAAAACATATCATTCGAAGATGCTGTGAATAAAGAGTGACCTGAGAATATTATACCAGACTTAGTAAAAAAATATGGCAGTCAGAACTCTCCTCTTATAAGACATATCCCTCAATGTATTTGCAGTACCAGTACTGATTCCAACATTTGAGATTCTTAACTGATCTATAGAAGAAATCCACTCCATAGATGTTAAAACCCACAAGATTCTGAAATCAACTGGAAAGTTTTACAGAAACAGTGTTACCAACTATCTCTCTAAGAGGAGAAGAAGGAGGTAGAGGCTTGAGATCAGTGCAGACAGTCTTTAAATGTTGTATAGGCTCTCTCAGACTGCACCTGCTAAACAACAGCAGCACAAAAAAATATATATATACTTAGTGCTGAAAAGTGAAGAAAGCAACATCCTACATGTCAGCAGTGAGCTCTTCAGGAAACACTCTCTTCCTGTTGACATCCCATAGCAGCTGGACTAACATATATCAAAGAAGACTTAGATGTTAAATGCTCAGCATATCAAAAAAAAAAAGACTATGCATGGATATGTTTTCTGAAGACTTGAAGACAGTAATAGCAACATGATGTGCAGCCTTTCTTGGACTTGTGACAGCTACATCACATCACATTTCGAAGGCTATGCATTTGCAATCCAAGAACAGGAGATTGCTGTGAAATACCTAATAAACAAGGAAGATATCACACATGATTAGCAGCTACCCAAAAATGTCATCAAGGTACTACCTCCCTATGTAGCACAATGTTATCATTACAAACAATATACAATACCATTCATAAAAAGACTGATCTGGAATTGAATAAATACACAAGGAATATTGGTGAAACATTCCCATCAAAACTTCTGTCAAGTGTAAACATAACTGGCTGGATATTGTTGTCTGGAGAAAAGGTATGTACTGTCATAGAGGTCAGCTGCCCTGCTGATGTGAGTATCTTTTCGAAAACCAAAGAGAAAGAGGATAACTATGGACAATTGCTTCGAAAACGTCAGCTTCTATACCCAGATAATAAATTCACATTTATTCCAATGATAATTGGTGAACTTGGTTTTGTTAGTAAATGCCTAAGTGACAATCTGGATAAGCTGGGGTTTCCAGAAAAAGAAATCAACCAGCTTATTCACACATTACAAATACAATCTATAAGTAGAACAGTAAAAATATGTAATACTTTACTTGAGTTTAAAATGTGATTTTGTTTTTGTTATCTACATTCCAACAATGGAGCTTTGCATCTTTGTTAGAAACCAGCTCCTTCCTCAGAGGAAGATTTTAAATAATTAAAAATAGAAGAGAACACACACATACACACGGGGGAAACATTATTACTTGCCTTGTTCATGGCTTTGACCACCTTGACGATTTCAAAACTCTTATTAATAACATTACAATTAATAACTTTACAATGGAATACAGTCAAAATCAACAAACTTTCCTGGGCATTTTAATCATCAAAATAAAAAGACAAACAGTGAAACTGACAGACTATAAACAATACTTAGTATACACTTCATACCACTCAAAACACACCAAAACAAAGAACATGTTCAATTGTTTGAATTTTGAGGGAATGAAAAGATTCCAAGCATCAAAATAAAATACTATTTGGAAGTCAGTATTACCCAACAATGTTAATAATAGAGATGTTTTTCATTTGACATGCTTCTTCTAATTTTATTTTATAATTCTGCACAGTATAGAAATTTTCATCAAAGTTGAATCTGGTGTGTTAAACCAAAAAGCTCCATTTTTTCATGCCAATTATGAAAATCATCATTTTTTTTAAGAAACTAAGAATAAAAGAAAGTGACAAATCTTTAAAGACTGAAATTTTTTGTCATTTTAGCTAATCAGATCCATCTTTTTTTACATGCCATGATGATTTTTATGAAAATTGGCATGTTTTGTTGGGGTTTTTTGATTGATACACAACATGTTGTTTGAGAAAGAGACATTACAAAACCCTTAAAGATCACAATATTTAATGAAAAGGAAAAAACAAATTAACTAAAAACCATAAATCTAACACTAATTGTTAACCCTAATCTTAATTTTAAATCCTAACCCTAGCCCTTAAACCATTACCCTAAGTTTAGACTTAGGGTAACTCTAACCCTAAACACCTAAATCCTAACCCCAACTTTAAACTTTAACTCTAAACCTTAATGATAACAGGAGAGAATGTATCAATGCAAGCCTTGATTATTTTATAAAATATAACTATTCGCAAGAACTTTAAGAAAATATAAAGAATATTTTTAAATTACTGTATTTGATGGCATATTAATCCACAGATATAAAAGATCCACCACCCCGATTTTGGTTATGAAATGTTAAAAAAAATAGTTTGATTACAAACAGCATTATGTGTTTATTGAAATACAAGTGTCCCCGTGTCATCAAAATAATGGTTTGTTATTTATGTCATGGTACATGTAATAGGATGTTGTCTTCAGTAAAAGCTTTAATGACATACCATATGTATGTCTATTTAATTCTAATTAATTTTATGGTAATTTTCCTGTGTTAATTAATTGCTGTACATCAGGATAGTCAGACAGAAGGAAAGAAGGAAGCAAGGAGAAAGAAACTCTGTTAATTATGCATATACAAATACATACCATGTTTTATATGCACAGATATTTATTAATTTTCCTCTCTGTAAAAAGACAAAATTCTCATTAGAAATGTTTTAAAAATTATTTTTGGAAAATTGTCTTTCCTGGAGCAATACAAATTTTCATTATAACTGTTTTTAATATTTAATTTAAAAAATTTTAACTCTCTCCTCTAGGACAATACAAGGTTTTCAATATAATACTTTTTGATTTTTAAATAGAAAAATTAATTTTTATTTGTACAAACAATTATAATTATAATTTTATTTTATTTTTTCTTTATCTGAAAAATTAATTTTGCTTTTATGTAAAACAAAATTTACATTACCAACTTTTCTTTTTTTTTTTTTTTAAATGAAAGAATTAATTTGCATTTTGAGGAAATACAATTTTCATTATAACATTTTCCAAAAATTTTTTAATTAAAAAAAATTAACTTTTACTTTTTTGTAAAAAATAACATTTTCACTATGCCCCTTTTTAATGTATTAAATTTTCTACTGCAATACCTGTCATTATCAATTTTTAAATTAAAATTAACATAATTCTGCTGCATTTATTTATCTAAGTTGTATTATTCTGTTATTCTTTTGTTTCAATCACTGGACTGTACTCATGCTGGGGTATTGTCTTGATGGGTTTAGTCCAAAAATCCAACTAAATGATTATTTTAAGTCTAGTACTTATTTTTATCTCTTTTTGATGAACCACCAGGTTATGGGATATAAACAAGCCAAGACCAGTTGTCAAGTAGTGTGGGTAAAACACACACGTACTCACAGATATTTACATGCACATGCATATATGTGCATGTGTATGCGTATGTGATGGGTTTTCATACTGTGTTTTTCTACAAAATTCACTCACAACGCACATAGGCATTGGTTGACCTGAGGCAACTGTAGAAGATACTTGCCCAAGCTTCTGCATAATGAGACTGAACCCAAAACCACATGGTTATGAAGCAAACTTCGAAACCACACAGCCATCAGCAGCTCACAAGAGGGTCACTGAGATATTCTGTGTGGGTTATAGAAAAAATATTACCAAAATTGTACATATTTATTTTCATGTTTGTAAAGTGAAGATGTTTACAAACAGATAAACAATGGGGTTTTTAACCCTTTAGCATTTAATCTGGTCATATCCAGCCCAAATATTCTACCTGTTTTATGTTAAAACTGACCACATCCAACCTCTCATACCGACCCTACAATATCATTCTAAAAATGTAACAACACACAATTGAAATCTTGATGCTACAAGATAATGCATGATTAATTCAAAGCAATGTGAATAAATAAGCATTACATTTGACAAAGAAATCTGAATGCTAAAGGGTCAAACAACCCCTAAAAGTTATTCTGAGATAAAGACAAATAGTTAACCAATAATTAAATGAGAGAGAGAGAAGGAGAGCAAGAGAATGATGTGAATCAGTTTACCCATGGATGTTGGTGGCAGCCAAAAGAGTCAGTGACAAGCAGCAGTTTTATTTGTTTCAGTAGCTAAAAGAAATGGCTCTCACACTACTCGTCTCTGATTGACTAAAATAACACACATGATAACAGTGAAACTAAAATGTCGTGTGCATGAGGTTGCTACACATTTTGAAGGAAACTAAAACAACAACCCCCCCATCTCAATGTTTGTGGATTTTTCTTCATTTCTCTCTAGTGCATTTTTATGTTATTGCCAACATTTTATTTGTGTCTCTTGTCACGTTTATCTGAAAATGTTTTGATTCTATGCTGGCCATTGTCTATAGACTGTGTACTGCCATTACCTATAAATCATGTGATCATGAAAGATTTGCTTTAATTACAATATTTCTTTTTAGTTCTGACTGTAATCCATTCAAAGTCACTAAGTTACTAAGCTGATTATTTGTTATTCGGCCCCACAGAAGTATTACAGATGATTATGAACAAAATTTATTTCCACAAAAGACAAATGATGTATGTGTGCTTCATGATATTTTATTCACAATTTCAAAATTTTATTTTTAAAAAAAAGACAAAAATAAAAAATAAATAAACTATCATTGGTGCAGGCTTGGCTGTGTGGTAAGAAGCTTGCTTCCCAACCACATGGTTCCAGGTTCAGTCCCACTGTGTGGCACCTTGGGCAAGT
>JAOPUL010005356.1:45619363-45629797 GCA_027564515.1 Octopus rubescens
TCTATGGCTGGATGCCCTTCCTAACACCAACCACTCCAGAAAGTGTACCGGGTGCCTTTAACGTGTCACTGGCATGGGTGTTTTTAACGTGTCACTGACACGGGTGTTTTTAACGTGTCACTGACATGGGTGTTTTTAACGTGTCACTGGCACGGGTGTTTTTAACGTGTCACCGGCACAAGTGTTATTAACGTGTCACCGGCACAGGTGTTATTAACGTGTCACCAGCACAAATGTTTTTAACGTGTCACTGGCATGAGTATTTTTAACATGTCACTGGCATGAGTGTTTTTAACGTGTGAAGTTTAATAACTTGTAAAGTTTAATATGTGAAGTTTGCTTCATAACTACATGGTATTGAGTTCAGCCACACTGCGTGGCACATTGGGCAGGTGCTTTCGCTTATAACTTCAGGCCAATCAAAGCCTTGTGAGTGGTTTTGGTAGATGGAAACTGGAAGAAGCCCGTCATATATCCATCCTCCTTGAACGTCCGTTTTCCATGCTGGCATGGGTTGGACAGTTTGACCAGACCTGGCAAGCTGGAGAGCTGTACCAGGTTCTATGTGTGTGTGTATATATATATATTTATTTATATGTAATATATTTATTTATCATCATCTTCATCATCATCCTTTAATGTCCATTTTCTATGCTGGATGGTTTAACTGGAGCTGGCAAGCTGGGGGCCTGCACCAGACTCCAGTCTGATTTGGTTTGGTTTCTATGGCTTGATGCTTTTCCTAACACCAGCCACTTTACAGTGTGTGCTGGGTGCTTTAACGTGCCACTGGCACCAGACTCTCGATGCTAGTGCCTTTTACATGGCACAGGCACTGGACTCTTGATGCGGGTGCTCCCCCCCCAAATCTTTGCTACTCCCTTTTTTCCCTCTTTCCGGGCTCGTCTTAACGTCACTGATCCACCACTATGTCGCCCTTGGTCTGGCGGAGGCATTACTTCAGCCACAGACTTGTTCTGTTGCTCTTAGCAGATTGTCACGTAGGGACTTCCAGTTGCTCTACGTCATAGGTCTATACCTTCCTCCTTCCCATCAAGGGCTTCATTTAGAACACTCCTAAACTTCTGTCCGTTTGATGGGTCCTTGAGCTTCCACACCCTCCTTTTCCATATCGGCTTGCGTCTCTGAATCCTTCTGTCCCTAAGTCTGTAGTCACTAGCCTATGTTGCGTTGTACATTCTTCCCCCAGGGAGGATTTTGCATTCTAGCATTCCCGTGTCCTTGTGTCTGGTAAGGATATGGTTGATCTGGCTGGTACGGTTATGGTTGATCTGCCCCCCCCCCCATTGATAAGTGTTCATCCGGTTTCCTGCACACCAGTAGTCCATGAGCATCATGGTTAAATAAACATTCACCCAACACTTAAGTACCATGTGGAGTTATCATATAACATTCTATCATTATAAAAAGCAAACAAACACATAGATACTATAATCCTATAGATAGCCCAAAAAGTGGGATGATTACAGCTGGAAGGCCCTTGATCATAGGCAGGCCTGCATGATAACTAAACACAAAAAGAACAGCTCACAACAAGAATCAAGAAACTATGTCTGACAATCATTTCTTTAACTTGCACTAAGTTCAATTCTTCCTTGGGTTTAGAAAGGGTATTGAGGAAAAATACTCCAAATATGTTAGCCTATCTTTATCCCGAAACAAGAGTAAAAAAATTACAATGGTGTCCAACCAACCTACTGGACTATCAGATCTTAAAAATATCAGGAGATTGCTAAAACACTTTAAACAAAGAATATAAATAAATATATCACTGAATACATCTTACATATTCTGATCTTTAATTTTCTTCTCATATATACTGAATATCTTCCTTCTTTTCCCATTCATTTAAAACGACTTTGCCCTGCTTTTGTGATAACTTCCTAATTCCTCATAATCCACAATTACTACCTTACAGATCTTTAAAATGTTTTTATGGCTTAGAAAAGGAAGTGCAGTACCCAAGGTGTGTTGTTTCAGTGTCTCTAAAGTTAATTGGAAGAAAGGAAGAAGTTATCCTTAGATTAGAAACCTGGCTTGAAAGCTTAGAAAAGTGTATACTTTGCTAAAGGCACCCAAGAGCGGCAAAAATTCTACCACCAAAAACAGGGATAGGCTCTTGGACAGCTTTTAACATAGTTTTTCCATTTATCAAAGCATTGGTCAACCTGAGACTATGATAGAAGGCACCTGTCCAATGTGATGCACGACACTGAATTTGAAATCATGCAGGTGTAAAAGACTTCCTACCCACACAATCATGCAGTTCTTCCTTAAACAGTTTAAACGTGAATGCACTTTTAACAAACCTTATCTTCTCTTTAACTCTATCCCATCTTATGGCCACCTTCTTCTGTTTCCGTAATAGTAACAACATAATCTGTCTCTATGTATATATATTTATTTATTTATATGTATATATGTGATGTGTGCATGGTCATGGGAAAATATTGCCTTACTTGGAAATGGGTTAGGGTTGTTGATAGAAGGGCATCCAGCCATAGACAATCCCCCTCAACAAATTCCACCTGATCTATGCTAGCATGGAAAAGTGGACCTTAAACAATGACGATAATGATATAAATATTGTATATAATTGGGGTTTCCAATTTAGTGAAACACTTATTTATAATAAGTGTGACACTGTCACAACATCTGGTCTTTGTCTGCTAAAAACAACACAATTTGTGCTGATAAAGAAATGACTAATTAACAGCTCTCCATATATTGTTAATTAATGTTTCATGTGATGATTGTCTTTTGTTGTTATTGCAAGACAGGACAGCAGATTTCGTCATTCCTATGTAAATGTGTGTGTGTGTGGTACACGCAGGCATACAAATACACAAATATATGTATATATGTGTGTGTGTATGTATCGTGATCATCATCATCATCATCATTTAGCATCCGTTTTCCATGCTGGCATGGGTTAGACGGTTTGACTGAAGACTGGCAAGCCAAGGAGCTGCACCAGACTCCAGTCCGTTTTGGCATGGTTTCTACGACTGGATGCCCTTCCTAATGCCAACCACTCCAGAAAATGTACTGGGTGCCTTTAACGTGTCACCATTATGGGTGTTTTTAACATGTTTTTAATATGTCACCGGCATGTATGTATGTGCATATATATATTTATATATATATACACATACACATACACACTCACACAAACACACTTCTTATTCAGTCTCTATAACACCATGACTGATAATATTGTTCTCTGTAATGGTGAGGGCGGGGTGGATGTTTAATAGATAACATTTATGCTGTTATACTCTGTGACCCAAACACACATGTTCTTGACTTCAATATAGTGTTTGATGTATCTATTGTTTTTGTTGCTTGGAGCTGACACCTCCACCCCACTGGAAAATTCTCATCAAGCAGGCTGGCCTGTGATCAATGCATTCCACACATGACCAGTCTGTCTATTTTCTTTTGCTTTGTTTTTCCTTTTCATCCACATGTGTATATAGGTGCAGGCATGGCTGTGTGGTAAGAAGCTTGCTTCCTAACCACATGGTTTGAGGTTTGATCCCACTGTGTGGCACCTTGGGTGAGTGTTTTCTACTATAGCCTCAGGCCTTGTGAGTGAATTTGGTAGACGGAAACTGAAAGAAGCCCGTTATATATGTGTCTGCATTTGTTCGTTCCTCTAAGAGACCGATAGAATGAGTACCAGGCTTTAGAAAAATAAATTCTGGAGTTGATACATTCAACTAAAAATTCTTCAAGGCGGTGCCCCAGCATGGCTGCAGTCTAATGACTGAAGCAAAAGACAAAAGATGTAGCTACAGCCAGTGTGTCCTTCTCCTCCTTTTAAGACACTATGGGGTGATTTGAGGAAAATCTAACTGTTATTTCTAGCAAGTCATGCAACTACATGAAGGCTTATTCTTTTGAAGCATTTTTATGTAACCTTTTGGAAAAGACCTGGAATTGTGGCTCGCTGTAAGAACTTCCTGAATTTTGGGTGCATGAGAAGATTTGCGGGATTGGTGTTAAATTGAACAATAGATTATCCATGGTTGTTTTCCTATTAATCACCACATATATACAAAGAGTAATCATCTCTCAACTCCTGTGTACTCTTTGTCCTGTCGTTTTGTGCTTAAGCTATACTCAGCTTAAATCAGTTCCTTTTCTTACAAGCACTCTATTGTTGACATACAAACATACAGTGACACTCTCACACTCATACATGTTTGTGTGTGTATGTTTTGTACAATCTGCCTTTTGTATTGCTGTCTTCAACAAAGGGAGTGTTTCTTCTAAACTTCTCATTGGTTAATCCTGATGGGGCAGACCTCTGACCAAAAGTGTTCCAACCATAACTGTTTTTTTACTTTTTTTTCTTTTTTTTCCGAAAGCATATCAAGAACTACATTATCTATTCATTCTTCCAATTTTTCTGAGATATCTGTGATTTGATGAAGGTTTGGCTGTTATTTCTATCAGATCATGTGACCACATAGTTTTACTCATCGGTGTCTAACCAGCTCACTATGCTACTGTATACTCCACCCTCATCACCAGCTAAGACACCCAGATAACAATATTTATTTAGTGCACCTATCAAATGATAACATAGTATCCTAACAATTCTGATATTGAGAGTTTTTCCTACAATAACGAAATTGCTTCTTTCTTGCTATTATTATATTGACCCCTGGCGGTCGGTATCATGAAGTGCCATTTTATTCTACACTATGTTCAACTCCAAGCTCTTATAAATATCTGGCAGTTCTTTCTTGCACTGAATCTGTAATAAAAAACCATCTGTTTACAGAGATAAGGCCATAGAAATGGCAATGCCTGATTCTTATGAGAAAATTTTAAAATCTTTACGGAATCATTTTACACTAACATGTTCAGACTAGTGTCCTCATCTTGGTTGTTATAGTCATACCATTTCAGCCATTGTACACTTCAGCCATCTCGGAAGAGATTGTGGCCAAGAACTGTGCAGTTGTGGCAGAGACTGTAATGGTGAAACCTGTCATTCTACTAAAAGTAAGGCTAAAAGAAAATGAAAAAGCCATAATTAGTGGAGTGGGACGGGGGGGGGGGACAAAAAAAAAATCAGGCATAGCTGAACATATGTAGAGATAAAAGAGAAGGCAGCAATCCTTGTGGAATAAAGTCAAGACGGATGTTAAAGGATGATGATGATAAATAGATAAGGAATAACACTGAAAGATAGGGCAACTGAGAGAATCAGTGCATTTATTGGGCTTTGATAACATTCTCAGTAGGCCCAGTATAGTGATGAACACCACATGGAAGTGTTTAGTTAAGAAAGAAAGAATATTGAACCTACAACCATAAAAATATTTAGGGTTAAAACTCATAACTTCTGTTACTTAATTGTTCTATAGGACAATGGGATAAGGGTTGGTTAAGGGTTTAGTTTAGCTAGTGGACATAACTTCAGTCTTGGATCAATCAATCAAACACACACACACACACATACATGTGGTTGGCTTTAGGAAGGGCATCCAGCCATAGAAACCAAGCCAAAACGGACTGGAGTCTGGTGCAGCTCTCCGGCTTGCCAGTTTCCAGTCATATCATCTAACCCATGCCAGCATGGAAAGTGGACGCTAAATGATGATGAAGATGATGATAAATGTGCTGTAATACAGACCTGTGAAACTTTTGCACAGCATGAAAAATTGGATGATAAAACAAATTGATTGATGATGAGGATGACGATGACAATTATTATGATTGACAGCATAGGTAGTACAATTTTAACAAATTTGAATATCTGCATACAAATTGTAATTGTTTTTACAGCTGTCTCTCAAAAGTTTCTCTATAGATAACCAATTGTTGATGCTGATGGTGATGACAATGGTAATTGTGAAACAAACATTGTGGTGGTGGAAGAAGACAACAACAATGACAGCAACTCTATTTTCAACCAGACAAATTAAAACTAAGAGCAACATACTGAAATAAAGATTAGAAATCAATAGATATTCCGCTATAGTAAGATAAACCACATCTACCATTCTATGTCTACTTACTCTACTCTACTCTACTATAACTAGTGGAATCTTTTTAAGAATTTACATTCCTGAATTTATTTAATTACTGAGAATTCCAATTAAGGACATAAAAGACAAAACCTTACACATGGAAAAATCATAAAAATCAGTTACATAGTGTACAAGTTATTGTGGCTTAGCCTAGGGTCAGAAACCAAACCGATTTATTGGTCAAAGGCATTCAAAGTGGGACCATTCCATCATTTTCATTCCCCCAGACAAATTGTATGAAGGACCACATTATCTGATGTGTCCTTCATTCTGGTAGGATCTGACTGTTATTTCTAATAGGTTGAGTGACTTTGTTTTCTTGAAGCATAGATGTTATTTAACTGCATGGCTGGGTGGTAAAGAAACTCACTTTGCAACGATGTGGTTTGGGGTTCAGTTCCACCATGTGGCACCTTGGGTAAGTGTCTTCTACTACAGCCCTGCACCAACCAATACCTTGTGAATGAATTTGGTAGATGGAAATTGTGTGGAAGCCCATCATATATATAAATTATGTGTGTGTGTGTGTGTGTATTTGTCCCCTACACCGCTTGACAGCGTTGGTTTGTTTATGTAATTTAGCAACAGAGACTGATAGAATAAGTACCAGACTTTAAAAAAAATAAGTATTGGGGTTGATATGTTCAACTAAACCTTTCAAGGCGGTGCCCACAGAATGGCTGCAATCCAATGACTGAAACAAGTAAATGATAAAAGAAAGGTCAGCCCTGATGGAGCAGATATATGATCGAAAGCGATCCAATTATGACCATCTCATCTTTTTTGATTTTCATGTATCAAAATACTTTGGTCAATGCAGTCTTGCATATATCATTACATTTAAGACAGCAGTGTGTGTGTGATTCAATGGAAATTTGGTTATTATTTCAAGTATGTCAGCTGACCAGTGTAGATGTATGTACTCACTGGAATGAGAAAATGCACTTCAAGTAAACCAAAGTACTGAATATTCAACTAGAAGGTCAGCAGTTCACACTGTGTCCTTTAGACTGCGCTGTCATAAATCTTTGATATAGTAGCACTGCTTCTTTTTACCCTCAGGCATGACTCCTATCTATTGTGTCCTTGGCTTTTTAAATTAATAGGTCATGATTTGAGGGAGACTCAGCTGCTATTTCTAGCCAGTCAAGCAACCCTGTAAAGATTCTCTGTTCATTACGTTGTCTTGATATGTTCAGATTTAGTCCTAGAGAAAGGAATGAGGTACCATTTCAATGTATTCTTGCAGTGAATTCTTACATGACTATCTGGAGTTTCCAATATAACAGTAATAAAGGGACAAACAACCATCACAACTACTAGTCATACCAATTCTAACAATCCAGTTTTATTTATTTATTTTTGTGCGCCATTTTGAAACTTGTATGCTATTTCTAGACAAGAATATTTTTTTGGCAGAGTTTAATATTCTAGTTAACCACATGGTTTTTGGTTCAGTCTCAAGCCCCAGGTTGGCTAATAACTTGCCAGTGAATTTGGTAGATGGGAATGGCACAAAGTTTACCGTGTATGTATGTATATATATATATATGTGTGTGTGTGTGAATGTTTGCATCCAGCACATTTCACATGAAAAAACATTAAGCTACAAGTCATCCTTCACTGATGCTGCACTTTCAAAGATATGGAGTAAGAGATCCCTTACTTTAAAAACAGGTAGTGGGTTAGCGTCAGGAAAGGCATCTAGTTGTAGAACAATGCCTAAATAATATATATTCATCTAACCCATGCTAGCATGGGAAAACAGACAGAAAATGCACATTCTTTAGAATAGCTTGAATTTACAATATTGTTTTATTAACTAAAGACTACCAATGTTCTTAAGCCCTGGCCCAAAATCCAAAATCCCATAATAATGATGACAATCCTTGTGGTATTGGTGAAAGCAGTAATTATAGCGATAATGATGATTATTTTGATGTCTACGTTGATGATATTGGAAGTGTGTGAGTGTATGTAAGGTAGCAATTTAGCAGGTTTGTTGGAGTGTCTGATAGAATAGCCTGCAATATATGTTATGACTAAGGTGGCAAAATGGCAGAGACATTACCATGCCAGAAAAAATGCTTAGCAGCATTTCATTCAGTGCTTTATGTTCTGAGTTCAAATGCCACTGAGCTTGACTTTGCTTTTCATCTTGTTGGGGGGTCAATAAAATAAGTCCAGTTGAGCACTGGAGTTGATGTTATTGGCTAGCCCCTGCCTCCACAATTCCAGGCTTTGTACCTATAGTAGAAATTATATATATATATATACTTTATTTAAGCTGTAAAAATATCATCACAAAAACTGTTACTCAGAGTTTCACGTTCCCATTCGTCGGACAGTTGCGATGTGTACACAGCATAAATAAAGCATATTACTCTACCCTAGGTATTCGAGTACTATTTTCTCCACTTTGTTTTTGCACTTATGTGCTTACTCGTGTATATATAAGTATATAAAGGGTATCCAAAAAAATGTATACACACTTTATTAGCTGATAGTTCACTTAATTTTCATTTCTAGAATGAACCTCTTAGAAATAACGAAGAAATTTTCTTTGAATAAAGAAAATTTATACTAAGATACTCCTGCAACATGGATAACGCAGTCGAAGTGCAAAGTCAGTTTAGTTGGGAGTTTCAAACAGACTTACCACCACCCAAATGCGACTTACCACCACCCAAATTCGAGATAAGTTTGAAGCAGATGGAACTGTTCAGAATGTCCACAAGAAACGTTTCGAAGACTGCGGGCGTCGACGAGCCTCCACGAAGCAAGAAAGGGTACAAGAAACGTATTGCCAGAGTTCAATGAAATCTGGGTCAACATCAAGCGTCCATGACATTTTGAAGCACTGTCATTGGAAAAACTGCATTCGAAGAATGGTCCATGTTCTCGATGAAGATGATCTGAATCGAAGAATTTTGCAAGTGGAACTTGGCAAGATGTGTAAAAGATGCACACTTTCCAACAATGATTGTTTGGAGTGATAAAGCTACATTTAAATTAAATGTCTCAATTAACCGCCATAATTGCATCTACTGGGATCTGAGAATCTGCATATTATGGAAGAGCATCATCACGTTAATTTACCTGAAGTTACACTGTGATGCGGCTTATCATCAAAAGGATTAATTGGACCATTAATTTTTTACGGTACTGTAACTAGTCCCATTTACTTGAACTTACTGCGATAATCTACCATTGCAAACCTTCAATAAGATTTTGAAGATGTGGAGTTTTATTTCCAGCAAGATGGGTCACTCCTACACTATTATAGTAAAGTAAGGATATGCCGTGAGATTTTACCAAACAGTTGGATTGGATGAAGAAGTTCAGTTGGATACCCTTCACGTTCGCTCAACCTTCCATCACTGGACATTTTCTTACGGGGATACTTAAAAGATAAAGTTTACGGTACACAATCAGCAATAGTCGACGAAGTGAGGGCTATTATCGAACGAGAATGCACACAAATACCGAACGGAATGTTTCTTGATGTTTGCAATTCCATTGCGTCACATTATCAGCAGTGTCTGGACCAGAACTGTCTTCAGTTTGAAAACAGGCGTTCATAAAAGAAAGAAAATGAAATTCTGTGAATAGATTCAATTAAATTTTGAAAATAAAATGTATTTTAATAAACACAGACTTTATAATCACTTAATGCGCGTATACATTTTTTTTTGGTGACACCGTGTATACATTTATATATCAAACATGCAGTTACATACAGACACACACACACAACTTTTATTGCTTCAATCACACACGACCTCTAAAAGTAAGTTCACTGTTTAGAGGTTAGGCATTGTTTGAGAAAAGTGGGGAGCGGGTACGAGGTGGCGGCGAGTGAAATGCCATTAAACCACATAAGTATCGTAAGTCAATTTTCCACCTCTTACTACCCCACCTTTCAATTCATCCCCTTCTTATTCCCTCCTTTCTCAGCTATATACCTCATCCCTATCTCTCTTTTTCACCACCACCCTGTTATTCCTCGTCTTCCAGTAATTCACGAAAATATATTTATAAGGTTGTTGTTGGTGTTGTATTTCTTACGTAAATAACAACGATTCGTCGGTGTAAGGCGGTATTGGAGCGATGTAACATTCACCTTAACCCGTATCCTCTTTTTATCCTTCAGACATAATGTATCTTGGACTACATTATTCAGGGTGTCCTTGTTTTTATTTTTATTTTAAGGTAGATAGGATGGAGTATAAGGAAGATACTTATTAAGTTGCTTCATACATAAATACATACGTAAGGCCATACATTATATACATATATACATACATGCATACATGCATACATGCATACATACATACATACATACATACATACATACATACATACA
>JAOPUL010005356.1:45660859-45677829 GCA_027564515.1 Octopus rubescens
AAGTGGGTGAATGAGAATCCAAGTCAAGCAATTAACATCGTTTATTTCCTACAAATTGTATCAATTTTAATTCACCGGAATGGATCAAACCAACGACGATCACATTCCATAGGATGGACAAATCTTATCAAGGAAAAATATAAAGTGCAAAAATATTAATAATACGAACATAATTATTGACATTTGTCAGTAAAAATGTATGTCTTACAAAGAGCCCTCGTTCTTTGGTTTTTGTTTATATTAATAATGCATGTAATGTAACATCTATGTTTAGCTCTTGGTCAGCTCTGGTCAAGTATATCTATGATCAAAGGTATTCCGGACATGACCACCCTGTCTTTTTTGGTATATTTAGAAGTAAAATGTTCAATGTGTTGTTTATTTTTTAAAGATAACAAGATATGACTTGGAGATTTGGCTGCTGTTTCTTGCAGGGTGATTGACCATGCAGATTATGTGCTGCATGTGCTCCTTAGTATCAGTCAGTCAACCATCTAAGTAGTCAGTGGTTAATACCATTTCAATGATCAAGACACTAATTTTTACCTTGTTAAATGACACATACAGAGTCCACATCTATGGGTGACAGTGGTAGCATTGTAAAATTAAGATGTGTTTTATCAGCTTCCAATACTGAAATAAACTCTGTGTCCTATATTGAGAGGTGGGAGGGGATGTTTGTGCCCATTTTACAGGAGTGGGAAAGTTTGGCGCTAGGTCTGTCAAACAGCCATGTAAAAACATACAAGACTGCTCTTAACCCATTTGCTACTACATGTCTGCTGAAACACACTGCCTCTATTTCAGTTAATGTTGAAAAAAATGAAGGATTTAGGAAAATATCTTTGTCATTATTAAGCTGGTGTTTGGAACATAAATTAACATGGAATATTGGTGGAAGGTTTTAAATTCAAATCACTTTAAAACAGAGAATTTGTATCATAGAACAAAGCAGCAATCTCTGGTGAGTTACTGAACACACAGACTGATGGTCATACAATATTTAACCCTTTTGTTACCATATTTCTGTTGAAATATACCGCCTTTCCTTCAATTAATTTTGAAGAATTTAATAAAATAACTTTTCCATTATTAAGTTGTTGTTTGTAACATAAATTAATATGAACTTCTGATAGAAAAAAAAAATTTTTTTAGATCACTTTAAAGCAGGAAGTTTATATCATAGATGCAGAAGCGCTCTCAGTTGGTTTGGTATCAAAAGGATTAAGGCCAATGACTTAATTAGATTATACTTGATCCATAAATCTTAACTGGGTGGGGGTGGAATTCAGAATTCCAGAGGAAAGTTTGGGGATTCCAGTGAAGAAATTGGTTTAGAGTTGAGAAATTCTTCATCAGTATTTACATTTTTTTGCTCATTTTAATTTTTTTTTCTGTCCTGTTGATTAATGTTAAGGATGTTAGTGTTAAACGAATAGACACCTGTTAATGTTATGTAATAAATAAATGTTGTGTACAACATAATGTTTTTTGTTTCTTTTGATATGTATGTGTGAAAATCAGAATGGTGAAATAGTAAAGGAGTGATGAGGATTACAGGAGAAAAGTTAAGAAACATTTCATTAGATAGGAGGGGGGGGGGGTCCCACAAGGTATTTAAAAGTTGGGAAACATTTACCACCAATACCACCTCCTCTTCCACTATCCTTGTAGTGGGTAGAAATAAAATTTGTAAGAAACTGTTGTTGTTGTTATAGAGTGTGAGAAGGAAGCAGCTTGTGAGATAGTGTTGAGAAAGTTGTTGCGTAATATGTAAGTCAAGTGTTGGTAAAGAATGTTTTGTTTTTTTTCACTGTGAACATTTATTCGTGACAATTGACAGATATCTGCTTTCTTCCATTTCTGTCTGTCTTTGTTTGTATGTGTGTGTGTGTGTAGTGGGAGAAGAGGGTTTGTGAATCTTTCTTTTGTTTTTGTTTTATAAGAATTCATGCTGTTATGATGCTAATTGTGGGAAGAGTGGTGAGTTGACAGATATGGTAGCATACCAGATTAAATGTTTTACAATATTATTTGGGGTGTCTTTCACATAGTTTTTTTTAAGATCAAATCTTGCCAGGTTCAGATTCATTCAACTATACTGTTCAGCTTACTGAGATCAAATTAAAACAAATACAGCAATGGAATGGCTCTTAAGTTCAATCCCTTGTATTCATCTTTCTTCCCTACAAAATTTATTGAAAGAAATTACTATTGTCATGGAGAATGGCCAAGACTAGTAAAGAGTAGTATCTAGTGTGGTACCTTGTGTATCTGGTATATGGTACCTCATGTGGTACCCTAAGTGTCTAGGTTAATACCTCACAGGATTTAGTGTAGTATTATACAGTATCTGGTATGGCGCTGTACAGTATATAATGTAGTATCTTACAGTATCAGATGTGGTACCTTGTTTTTAACTAAAATTTCGTTATGGTTGCCTTTCATCCTTCATAACTCAACAAAAATACTACTCATTGTATTTCAATCAGTAATTATTATTTTTATTGATTAATGATTAATCTGTTTATATTAACTATATTTTACACTCCTCTTGCAAACCGGTCTCTTGACAAACAAACTTGTTGTTACTATAGTAGAGACTATATATATTCTTATTAAATACAGTTTGTAATTGGGACTACTTCATTTCTATCGCAAATGACCTTAGAAAAAAAGGTATTAACACCCCAGCTTCCCATTTCATGTGTCCTAAACAACAGACTAAACTTCCATATGTTGGTTTGTCATAAGCAGAAATGTAATCACTGACTGCTTTGATAAGTTAATATTTTAGAATTAAAATATTTATATATATACCATTTTTCACTCTGGATTCTTCGCTTAATGTGTTAGGTAATGTTCGCATTGTTAGGTAATGTGTGTGCACACACACATCTTTTATTTTTTTGCTTGTTTCAGTCATTAGACTGCGGCTGTGCTGGGGCACCTCCACCTTGAAGAATTTTTAGTCGAATGTATCAACACCAGTACTTTTTTTTTATCAATCAGTTTTGTTGAACCGCTAAGTTATGGGGACATAAACACACCAACATCAGTTGTCAAGCGGTGGTGGGGGACAGACACGCACACAACAACAACAACAACACACACACACATATACGATGGGCTTCTTTCAGTTTCCATCTACCAAATCCACTCACAAGGCTTTGGTCGGCTCGAAGCTATAGTAGAAGACACATGTCCAAGGTGCCATGCAGTGGGACTGAACCTGGAACCCTATATATATACACACACACACACACATCAGCATAATTTAATGGCCATGTTCCATGCTGGCATGAGTTGAACAGTTTGACATAATCTAATTGATCCAAGGACTGCATCATACTTCACCACCTACTTTGGCATGAATTCTACAGCTAGATGCCTTTCTTAATGCCAACCACTTTACAACCTGTACTGGGTGCTTTTTTTTCATGTGATAAGCACTAGTGAGGTTACCATGCACCTTGAAAGAGGTGGCTCTATGCTAAGAGATCAGAGGCTAAAGTATGAGAGAAGGGGTCAGAGTGGAACAGGTTTTTTTTTTGTTGTAGCCAAGCTACATGTTTACTCACGTTATAGAAGAGAGGATGGGATGATCCGTATGGAGCTGGAAAGAGATAAAAATAGTGGTGATGAGGTGTCAGGGTGAACCCAAGAAGTATGAGGTGAATGGAAGTGAGTGAAAACAGAAGAATTGGGAATGTGGGTGGGTAGAGTTTGCCAAATTATATGGGAGAATGAGAACTGGGGAATGGGTGAAGGGTCATCAGTAGGAGAAGTAGCGAAGAGTAGGTGACAACTGTAGAGATTAGATAGGCTTGAGGAGTGGATGTGGTGAATGGCGGATAAGGGGTGAAGAGCAGAAATGGGTGTTGACTAATAATGCTAAGGGTGAAGATCAGCAGAATAATGATGAGGATACAGTAGATGGGGGGTAGGGAGAAGAGAGAGAGTGAGAACGTGTGGTTCGGTAGGTTGCAAATGTATGGTGGAGGTGGAGAGGGCAGGCATAGTGCATACCTCATTGTTAAATAATACAGATATGTACTTCATGAGTGGGAAATATTTTTCTTTCTGTACACCCTGGTAAACCTTGTTTTTGTGTTTTAACAGTTTGCGTAATCCTACATTGTTTTAGGAATTTTGATTATTGTCTTAAACTGTTTAGACATTATCTCGATTCTGCAGAAAAGCAGAGAAAGACAAAGGAAATAATTAACTATTAAAATAATATTCACTAATTAATATTCATTGATATCATTTATTGCTGTATCACTTATTTCCAGATTTCTTTAAAAATTTGATTGTTCAGTCATCTGGATAACCTTGTAAACCTTTTTATTTTTGTTTGTAAGTTTTTGTTTAATAGTATAATTATACAGGGTGGCACACGAAAACGTAGCCCCAGTTCCGTAGCATAGTGTAAATACAGAAATAAATTTACACACATGAAAAAGTACCCAGTTTTTCATTTGCAAGTAACATTGTGTTATTTTGACCACTTGTAACTGCTGAACAAAGATGGTGCACTAGTCAGCTGTTTGCTACTGCATCAGTTGAGTGTAGGATTGCATTCAGTGAACATCTCTAGCCTTTTCTTCAAGATGATGTACTCAATAGCGGAAAGAGTGGAGATTGTGGAAGCGTATATGAGAACGGGTTCTGTTAAGTAAACACGTGAACATTTTGAAGTCAAGTTTCTGGGTAAAAGCTTACTGGCAAAGAGAACGAGGCAAAGAAGTGGCTCCCCCCGTACAGGGTCAGCTCACAATACCCCAAAACAAAGATGCCCTACAGTTCAAATGCTGGAAGTTATTCAGGACATTCACCAAAGGATTATTTGAAGTCCAAAGAAGTTAACATGTAAATTGGTGCAGCAATCTCACATAAGCAGGAGATCATGCTAATGGGTGTTGAAAAGTCTAAATTTGAAGCTATACCATATTACATATGTACAGCAATTAAAAGTGGATGACAAAAGAAAATGAGTAAGTTACTGCACATGGCTTCTGAATAGCAGTTAGAAGTGGTTGAAGTAACACAATGACACTTGCAAACGAAAGGCTTGGTGCTTTTTCATGTATGCAAATTAATTGCTATATTTACACTATGCTACAGAAACATCCAAATGTTTTCCTCTAGTTATTGAACAGATAAACTGCAAGGTTTCAGTCTTTGAAATGCCACACAAACACTCTCTAGCCCAATGTGAATCACTGTTAAAATAAAGCTGTACCTGCTGATGAAAGAACTAGGTCTTACATTGTAAGGGGACAGGGGTGTAATAGTCAATCAATTAGGGGGCTCTGGATGAAGATATTACATTTGATGACTAGTGTGCTGTTCACTAATTGACAGGGAGGACAAGCTCTAATGTCATAACCCTGGTAAACCACTTCAGCGTGTGGGCAGAACCTCATGAACGGAGTAGTATGAAACACAGCATCACTAGGTAAATGACTTCCATGATAAAGTTACTGGCTAAAGAGGAAAAAGTTCCCTGACTGAACCATAACGTCCTTGTATTCATGAACAAGGGGAGCCACCTAGTTGGAAGCAATATCAACTGTGGTCAAATGTGGAAAGGCATGGGCTCTTCCAGGTTCTCATGCCCAAGATTTGCCATATGATAATATGATAATGAGGAACAAACAAAAAAATATATATATATATATATAATTAGACTTAACTCTCATTAAATAAATCATTAAACTCTCGTTAAATGTTAAGTGTATTTTATCAAACAACCCTGGAGTGATGAAAGATAAAAATGATAATGGCAACATTTGAACTTGGAATATAAAGAGGTAGCACTATAAAATGTGTGAGGCAATTTAGACAGTTGTGTTGCCATTTCTGCCATTCACTGTTAATACAGCTTTTTAGGTGACCTGTTATATTTACCACCTGAACTAACAAGACAGTCTGTTTGTGATTGTTCCTCAAAGCACATCCTTCTCTTTCTTTAATAAGGGAAGGACACATTAAATATCATAGAAGAATGGAAGTGGGAGAATGTCCAGAGACACCTGCTGCATGAAACCCAATTAGTAAAGTAGTGTCTAACATAGCTAATATAGTGAACCAAGACATTTTAATTGATTCACTATATTATGTTAGCACACTACAAATTGTTGATCATACAACAGGCAACCCTGGGTATTGTACCCAGGTTATTTTTGTAAAGAAATAATAATTACTGTAACAGTTACACTATTCTTCACTGAGTGGGGTTCTAAGACTGAAACGTGTCTGGATATTTATTGACAACTATGGACATGTTTCAGGCTGTTTATTTAATCAGAAGAGAAGGCAGTGCTCACAATTCTTCACAGAGCCCCTAAAACTAGTGGGATGGAGGGAGGGTGGTATCCTCAAACCAGAAACCTAGTCTGAATGGTTTGCAACAAGGTGGACTCTACTGAAGGTACCCAAGGACCAGGAGGTGGTGTGAAACTAGGTGACAGAATAAGTGTACCACTCAAAGTTCAGCCTACCACTAAGGAATTATGCATACCATCCAGAAATAAAGTCCGCCAGCCAAAGGTTCAGTTTATCACCTAGGGAAGTCTACCACCCTTGATTAAATCTACCACCCAAGGATTCAGATAAATCTACCATTAGGCCTCTTCAACATAGTATAGTCAAAGATTTTTACCCAGAAAAAAAGAGTTACAAAAAATAATTTGACCAGTATAATTTACTTAATTAAAAAAGAAAATGAATTAAGGGAAATAACGATGACCTTAATTTGGATAAATAAGTTGTTAAAGAGTGAAGCACTTGTTGTCCTTTTCCTGCAGATAAAGGTTAGACCTTTTTTTTCTCCTGAATATGTTAACTCTGAGAGATCTCTATCTCTTGAAGTTATCTCCCCCTTTCTTTCAGAGCTGCTTACAATTATCTCTAGGTTTTAGTTTTCTTTCCATAATTAAGAAAAATGTCAAGTAAAATTTCTTTTGCTTTTGACTAGATTTGTGCCATTTAGCCATTTTTATTAGCTCATTTTTTATAGTAACCTGTTGGTTTATGTGCACTCAGTCAGCGACATTCTGTAACCTTGTTGGCTTATAGACACCCACTCATAAGCATTTTATAACTTTGTTAGTTCATAAGCACTCAATCATAGATATTTCATCATCATACTGGTTTATACACACCTACTGTTGCTGGTTTATATACACCCAGCCATAGCTATTTCAACATTACTACCTCCTTGTGGAGCCTCTACCAGAAACTAAACAGTACACCTCTCTCTTACACACACATACAAATATACATACACCCACATAAACATACACACACTATCATTATGTTGTATGAAATAGTGTCAAATGACATGAGTTATGTTAAAGACAGACTCAACAGATGTTTGATCTGACTGGTTGATTATTGTTGTTAATTAACATTGACCAATCAGAATGGCAGTGGATTAACAGAATCATTTGAACATCAGGCAAAATAACTTTTTGTCTTTAGTTATGTCCCTTTTATATTATGAGTTCAGATCCTGCTGAGATCAACTTTGCCTTTCATCCTTAAATAAAGTACTAGTTAAATACTGGGGTTAATGTAATCGATTGTACCCTCCTCCTGAATATGGTGCCTTATGTCAATTTTTGAAAGTCATATTGTCCTTTGAGAGGTAGTATCAGACTCTCTGAACATCATCCTTTAACGTCCGTTTTCTATGCTGGCATTAATTGGATGGTTTGACTGGAGCTGGCAAGCCAGAGAGCTGCACTAGCTTCCAATTGATTTGACTTGGTTTTTACGGCTGGGCACCCTTCCTAACATCAACCACTTTACAGTGTGTACTGGATGCTTTTAATGTGCCACTGGCACAAGCGCATTCACATGGCACTGTCACAAGTGCTTATTACATGGCACTGTCACAAGTGCTTATTACGTGGCACTGTCACGAGTGCTTATTACGTGGCACCGTCACAAGTACTTATTGCGTGGCACCATCACGAGTACTTATTGCGTGGCACCATCACGAGTGCGTATTACATGGCACCGGCACAAGTGCTTTTTATGTGGCACCGACATGAGTGCTTTTTATGTGGCACTGGCATGAGTGCTTTTTATGTGGCACCGGCACAAGATTTGCAGGCCATTCCTCTTCACCAGGGGATGTGGCCGTAACAGTTCTGCTGTGGATGGCGGGTCTTCTTGAGTACAGCAAGGTACCAGATATGTAGGTCCTTTGTCATCTCATCTGAAAGGTTCAGTGTTCTGAGGTTGTCATTCAGTACTTTGTCCCATGTGTTCCTGTACAATAATGTCCTATTTAACTGGAGCTCTGCCTCATATCCTTTTAACCAACCACTCAAGTGTTTTACTCAAGAACACAGCACTAAACACTTCATTTCATGCTACTTAAGCCTACACAGCTGAAAATCAGTAGCAGCAGATGCCAGGGCTTAATTCTGTATGGACTGGTGTCTTGTTAAGGGGTGGGGAATATTGTTCTCTTCATCACTTAAACATCATGTTAACTGCGATAAGCTCTGACCCAGTGCGGTTGTAGATTCATGGCAGACCTAAGACCAGTGTAGATAGAGATCGTCAGTCACGACACATTTTGGTGATTATCAATGGGTGATCAACCCTATCGATTTACATATAGTATTTAAATGTCCTAACATCAAACTATATCTGCTGGAAATCACGACTATTACCAGGTCTGCTCTAAACCAGAGAGATATCTATCTGTCAAGGGCTCCAGTTATAGGTCAAATAGCAGAAGATGGTCATGTGGCTAAGGCATACAAGACTTGGAGGCGGACTGGACCCTAGACATGTGTCGCCCATCAGTACCCATGAGCTGCAAAATTGGTGTGTGGACATGCCCTTATGTCAAATGAATCAGTACCCTTATGCCTCAGGCTAAACTTGGAGAGCAACAAAAGGTAACAAAGAACGATTGTTGTATCTTCCCAAAGAAGCATCAAGAATCTCCAGACTTTGGAGTCCATGATTACTAACACTTGTAAAACAGGTATGGTGCATGAAGAGAGATATGGTGTTTAACTGGTACATATTTAATGAAACCTGGAGGGTTAAAAGGCTGAGTTGATCTAGGTGGGATTTGAATCTAAAGATACATCATTAAATATCACTAGGTATTTTGTCCAAATTTATAAAGATAAGTTATCTTCTGTTACATTTAATTGCATATATATAGCAATACATATATATAGCAATTACATATATATAGCAAACTGTCAGCAGTTTGAAGTGTTATGAAAACACTTGTAGTGAATTAATTTTGAAGTATAGAAGTTGTGAAATCTGGACATGTAATATGTTAGCTGTATTAAGAACATACTTTCACTGAAGTTGATGGATATATATATATATATATATATGTGTGTGTGTATGTGTGTGTGTGTGTGTGTATATATATATATATATATATATATATATGTGTGTGTGTGTGTGTATATATATATATGTATATATCGAATACAGATTTATGTGTGTGTATGTGCGGGTGTCTAATTGAGGTGCACTTCCGGTATAAATGTGAAAATTCTTTCTCAATTCATTTTACTATCAATTAGCATATTTACGATAATATTAGGAACATTTTATGAACTCTGCTTACCATATTTTTTAATGTTTATTTCTAAACTTTTCATTAACCTGATTTGTCATGCAAACCTGTTTGCCTGATAACTAAACATCTTTATAGTATACATTTTTCCAACTGCAGTTCTTTCCTAAACATTCAGTTTCATAAATGCCGTATGGAAAGACTTGATCCAAACTTATCAAAGTTTCTTGGAAGTAGATATTCTCAGTTGCCAGACATTTGCTTACAGAGTTAAAATCCGTAAGAAAAGTGTTTATTAAGCAGTGTAACATATTTTCTTAAATACTAAGTATTTTAGATCCTGAAACAATTTATATTTAATCGTTTAGCTCACAATACTAAGGCAAAATGACATTGTTTGTAACAGGTATATAACTAATAAAATGTGATCGTTTTATTAGGAGGTTTACTGTTTTTTAAAATGATGTGTGAAAAAAGCAAAACATTAATTCAGTATAGTAAACGAATCTAACCATAAGAATAGGTAAAATATAGTATAGTAAATGATATAGATAATATTATTTTCAAATTTTAGCAGAAGGCCAGGAATTTTGGCAGAATGTCAGCAATTTCGGTTGAATAGAAATCGTTTAAATTGACCGTAGTGCTCAAATGGTACTTATTTTATTGACCCCGAACAGTTGAAAGGTAAGGTAGACCTCGACGGAATTGGCGCCCAGAATGTAATGCCGGCGGAAATGTTGCTAGGCATTTTGCCCGCCTTCCTAACGAATTTGCAAGCTCGCCGCCTTCGATACAGGTAGTATTAAAATATTTAAATAAACCTTTTATTTGTTGCATTTCCTGGGAATACAATCGAATTGCGAAAATATACAATCGTGGAAAGAAACTAATGTACAAACTGATTGAAACTGTTACTATTCAGACACCCCCTAAGAGAACGGAAATATTTTGTCCACATTTATATAAAAAGATACGTTTATCCTTTTAAAGCATATACTACGGTTTGATAGAAATTCATATATATTCTATAACTGGCATCATATACTCAAAAAGTTTGCAAAATGTACTTCTGTTAGGTAAGATATACCAGTAGTTTACAATAAGTTTACTATGCACCATATCTCATTTGGTGTGGATAATCTTAGGGAATATAAATTTAGAAATAAGCTCCTAGAGTACAAATAGAGTCAACATCTTCCATTTGAGATTCAGTTTGCAGTTAATTAACGTTTTTCATGTTGCGAACTTGGATTCTTCGTGATATAAATCTTATAGATTCATATGTAAAACAAAAACCCTTAATGTGATTTTCACACGTTACGCAAATAAATATAAACAGTATTAGTAATGATATTGATGTAACATATGGCATATCGATTCACTGGAAGTGTATAGTCACACATAATAGCATTGTCTTAACGAGTAAAACCAATATTTTTAATCAATCCTCGAATTAAAGTGCTTCAACTAACAGTAAGTACTGTGAAGTCTTGTCCTGTATGGAATTTAGCGTTAGTTTTAAGATTGTCTATCTTTGTTCTAAATTTATGGTTGCATGAAAAATAGATTGAAAAGTGATGTAGCTTCAACGCAGAAAGCAGTATCATTCAAGTAATCAGAATCCAGTCCTCTAAAATTACTGTGCCACCTGACGGCGATAATGTTTACTCTTGTGCACTATTGGAAATGTTGTTATGTAATTCGGTAAAGCTAGTATTCTTGCCAAAACACGTCAGAAAGGAATTTTAATTACATTTCTATTTTGGACACAAAATATCAACATGATATTTTTATTGGATTAAACATAATATAACAAATATCTTGTTCACTATTTAGCCGTAACTGAATCGCTGTCATAGATTTATTAAAGCCACAGGCTTCTCATATATATTACCTATGTAAACTTCAGGGAAATACTGAAAATTTGAAGCCTCCATCAATGAGGATCATGTCGAAAAACACACTGGACGTATGTAAATATAGGTATGTGAACGTGTGTTTGTTTAATTTTGAATAAGTGAGTGCGCCTGAATACATACATATATGTATACGTACACATATATATGTATATACATACACACACATATATGAATGTAGACGTTATTATCGAAGTAATCCAAAAGAGAATGGGATGATAAACCGACAAAGAGAAAGTGGAAGAGAGAGACAGAGTATATGAGAGAAATATAGAAATATAGAAAGCTACATACGGCAGTCTACTTAGTTTTCGAAATACAATATCTTATAGTCCAACTTAATGATCCACCAAGTCTCTCTCTCTCTCTCTCTCTTTCTCTCTCTCTCTCTCTCATTCTCACATACACACACACAAGCACGGTTTCTCTCTCTCTCTTTCTCTATATATCTCTCTCCCTCTCTCTCTCTCTTTCTCTCGCTCTCTTTCTCTCTCTTTATCTATATCTCCCCCTATCTCTCTCTTTCTCTCTCTCTCTCTTTCTCTCACCCGCTGACTTACACCTATGTGTATGGATAGATGTATATATCTATGCGTATATGTCTGTGGGTATATGGTTGTGTGTGTGTACGTACAATAAAAGTCTATAAAACTATAAGCGAACACTATTTTCTTGACATTATTATGTTTATTATTGAATAAAGATGCACGGCATGCTTAAATAATGAATTGTGCGAATGTAAAAGAAGAAATTTACATAAGTAATATAGAAAACATTAACACTATCAAATAAAAATCAATTTATATATATATATATTTAAAGCTTAAACGATATATGTTACTAACAGCACACGTTTATAATATATATGTGTGAGGGAAATAACTCCCTTTGAATTGTTGGATTTAGAATATTTTAAATACACATATAAAACATCTACGAAGCGTCATTTCATATTTTATGAAGTTACTGCCTCGGTCACTTATTTCATGACGTATAATTTCAAAGTGAGATTGAGCTACAAGCTTGCTCAAATCTAACATATCTGAATGACCATTTCTTCCGATGAGGTCAAGGAATAATCTCAGTATTGTTCCATTTAAACCGAGCGTACAGTTAAACATAATTAGACAAAGACTACCTGTTCAAATATGCCGTGCCGAATAATCTACTAGTGGATTATAAACAACGCAAATCCTGGATTATTTCAAAGTCGATTCTATTGGTGAAGCCTTGCGGCAAATTGTCATTTATGTTCCTTAAATGTATGACGGCTAATGAAAATGTACTCTAAATCCCTTCTTAGTCATAACATTATAATAATTTCTGGAGATAACTTTATGGATTGGCGTCATTATATAATCTATCTCTGTCAAAAACTGTCCATGTGTCTCTGTTTGTCTCTTTCTCTCTCTTTCTCCCTCCCCATCTATCTTTCTCCTCCATCTCTCTCGCCTAGTCAATTTGATATTCTGCCAATGAAACCACAAACACGGCACGGAGAGTAGTACACTAAGGTTCACTAAACAGCGATAATCAAAATAAAGCTGTATATATGTATAACACATATCTTGTTGTACACATTGCAGTTGTGTACGCTGAAAATGCAGTAACGTTCTCAGAAGGGAAATTCTCTTATAAAAAATGTGTTTACACATATACCGAGCTTTGTCTTTCAACATTTCAGGGTCGATGCCCTTAAGAATTAAGTACAGGTGTAGATTTAATCGACTAACCACTTCACCCTAAAACAGGTATTCATGCCCTAATCAGAACAAAATATTAGCAGATCAACTACCTGTCTAACCACATTTTAAAGTGTTAGCTGACATCACATATTTTCATAGATAATGCTTTCGCAAATTATTGAAAGTGAGTTACATTGATCATCTTAGGAGTATATTTCCGGCAAATTACATAAAACACCGATTTTTCTTGTTCATTTGAAACTGATTTAGGTCAAATACGGTTCTAGTTGAGCAATACAATATTTGATAGTTGCCATTCTTCCTTTTCAAAATGAACAATATTTGAACGTGTATACTTACGTTGAAAGGTGTAGATAGCTCTGTACAAGGTGCGTTCAAAAACAAAAAGTATGCGACTATATTTTCGTCGCCCAAACTAATGCCGTGGGGGCGAAATCCATTGGGTTGGAAGTGACACCATCCTTCCTGAGCATAAGGGAAAATGTTCGCGCCGGGAGGCTGCGTCAGTACCCGGTTGTAATAGACGTGTATTGCGCTTTTCAAATTTTCGCCATCACCGAACGCATCGAGCATAGATATTTAATCAGGTTTTTCCAAAAGCTTGATGAAATTCAAGCTCAAACCATCCAGAATACTTGGCAGGCCTTTGGTGATGATGCCATACTAAAAACACAGATCAGGAAGTGGTACAACCACGTCAAACATGACCAAACGTCAGTAGAGAGTGAGTCACGCTCAGGCAAGTCAGCCACAAGCCGAAACGAGGAGCTCATTGAGTGTGTTCAGCGGATAGTATTGAAGACCGTCGTGTACCAATTCAGGAAATTGCTCATGAATTTGGAATAAGGACAGGATTAGTGCAATACAGATTAACGGAGGATTTGTGCACGCGGAGTGTGTCGGCGAAATTTGTTCCCAAGGTGCTTGAGGAGCCGCAGGAGCAACTCCGCCTGGAGATCTCTCAGGACATGCTAGACTGTGCAAACCGTGACCCAAACTACATGAAGACCATCATCACTGGTAATGAGACATGGCCTTATGGTCTTTGCTGAATGCGTTCTGTCATCCTGCGTGAAGAGGTAAGTCCATCGAGCGTGCACTACAAGTCTGTACTCTAATTCTAACAGCCTGAAACTGTCGCAATCTTCCGGCCTTACAATTTTCACACATACGTAGGAACGGGGTGGGAGTCTTCTTCCACCCATAGGATTTAGCCCACTCAGCTCTAGTTTTAGTGGGAAAAAATAAAGTCGGATACTTCTTTGAAAGCATCTCATATAGTATTTTGAACTTTTTGTGAAACTAATAATTGAGATATGAGCATAAAGTAAATCAATAGACGTGAAGCGGTTCATCTGACTTTGATCGACCTTTGTTTGAAACTTATGGAACAGGATCTATAAAATATATGTAATATAAAACTTATCTTCTATTTACAGTGAATCGCAACTCTTATAGAAAGAACATTTGTTCGGTGTTAACCAGACCATTTTCTTACCGCTTATTTGTTGAAAGGCCAAATTAAATCAATTGAATTCTTAACTGATAAGATATTGTTAACCTACTATATAAATATGCTTACCTTATCATTGACAGTATGAAGACTAGCATCAATAAAAGATCTTCACAGACGGTGAACCATTAGAGGTTTCTAGACCCATGCAGATGTATCAATTATATGTGGACACTTTAAACGCGCGGAATTATTTGAAGAAACCTGCATTTACTTCTTTGTCAGAGTATCTTATTACTTTTCGGTTATATTTCCCGAAATTAAATAATTTACCATGAAAAGTAGTTTATCATTACATGGAAACAACACAGTCTAAATTGTAAATGGCAAATAATTTATATACACCCATTTATGTATGTGTGCGTGTTTGTATATGCGTATGAGTGTATGTGTGTGTGTGTGTGTGTGTATATGTGTGTGTGTGTGTGTGTGTGTGTGTGTGTGTGTGTGTGTGTGTGTGTGTGTGTGTTTACACGCGCTCGTGTGTGTTGAGTGGTGTAAAACAATTTATCATTTTCTGTGTTTATCATGAAGTCTATATTTTGTATAAATTGTGCAAGTTAAATGTTAAGTCTCAGTAAATGCTGACATACACGTTATACGTTATGAAGACACAGAATAGGTGCGTCTTCTATTACTTGGTTTGAGCATAATATGAAATTCAGTGTCGTGTGTACATTTTTAACTTTAGATATAATCGGGAAACGGTCATCCAAGTAGTTGGAAACAATTTGCAATCTGGAACCACCAGGTTTCGGTTATTCTTTCGTCATGTCGTCTGAATATATACCACAAAATATATGATTTTAAAAATAATAAAGTGTTTATTAAAGTATAGATTATTGAAGATATTTAACTGTGATATTTGAAAGCGGTATCCCATCTGGCAAATTAGTCATCAGGACTTAATCCCTTCAAATTAGGGATATCCTTATATGGTTTGGGGTGCTCCCAATCAATGCTTACATGATGTACAGACATATACATTATGTGTTCCTTTATAGTAATAATTGGACTGAGCATCATAGCGTTAAGTCATTGAAGTCGACATGAAACAGTGCCTCTAAAAACCTATTGAACGTTGAACGTCAGTTTCTTTTAAGTAGTTCCCCAAACCTGTATGTTAGAATTGTATGTTGCGAAGTTCATTTATTCGAATGTGTCTTCAAACAGAAATAAAAAACTAAATTGTGTCTTCGAGAAAGTTTGTCAACACTACGACCCTAGAAATATACATATCATTTTATGTAGCGCACATTCGTATTTTAATAATAAATAAATATGTTATCATATAGCCGTTAGAGATTCGACATCTTTGGATTCACTTAAAGCTGACACATGATTATAGTATAACTTAAGAAATTAATCATGTAGTTTTGTATTGTTCATTCAGTTAAAAATAGTAATTGTAGCACAAAGAATCCAATTTCAAATCGCTTGAATCGTTAATTTTTCGCTCAGATACTTTTGTTATGTTTCGTTATGTTTCTGTCTTGTTTTTCGTTTGAACCAAAAATGATTTAAAACGTATTTGAAAGAAGACCCACAGCTAATGCAATTGCACATTAATTGAATTCAAGTTTTCTCTTCGGGAAAAGTATTTATTTTTTCTTTTAGATTTGAATATTAAAAAATGTTAAACGACTGAAAACTATTTTTTCCGCTGTAATTCTCTTCCAATTAGTATAGATTGTAAGCGGAGCCAGTCAATATTAAGGAGATCTAAACGTAAGCAGCTTCGAAGGAAATGAAATGTAATCTATTCAGATATACATTTCCTCGGCAACCTCATCCAGTACAACTTTGTATAAGTCACAACTAGTAAAGAAATATGATGTTCAAATTAGAATACGAAAGTTGCTGGAGCATAAGCTCAAGGCAATAAAATTACAAAGAACATAGATATTATAGAAAAAGAAACCACGAGAATAACAATAAAACTATTCTCGAGAAAGACATTGAAATCAAAGAAAATCGGATCTAAATACAATGGAGCTAGAAACTGATAAAAATAATTACAAAAGAACTAAATAAACTAGTAAAGCAGAAACAAAGTTCACGAAAGAACACATAACATTATTGACCCAGACTACCAGGCACTGTGTATGGGATTTAAAAATTTTGAAAGGTTTTAAATAAATTAAATTGCTCTGGAAACATTAGAAAAATTACATTAACATCTGTAGAAATTCTTTATGAAAACAATCATAGTGGACCACATGAATGTTGTATATGTGTGTGTGTGTGTAAGTGATTGAGTT
>JAOPUL010005356.1:45713020-45723228 GCA_027564515.1 Octopus rubescens
ATATATATATATATATATATATATACGACGGGCTTCTTTCAGTTTCCGTCTACCAAATTCACTCACAAGACTTTGGTCAGCCCGAGGCTATAGTAGAAGACACTTGCCCAAGGTGCCATGCAGTGGGACTGACCCCCGGACCATATGGTTGGGAAGCAAGGTTATTACCACAGAGCCACCTGCGATGTATTCTGTAAATAGTAATAATAAGCTTTAAGCTTATAAGCGTCCACTGTGTATTGACTAAAGAAAATAGTCTAATATTGGGGCATATAAGCCCTCGACAGTTTATTCCATCAATACTTATTGCAGTGTAATAAAATATTGGAGTTTAACAAGATGTTCATAATTGAGCTCTTAAATACTGAGAATATATTTTATGATGTTTGTACAGCAACTCAGCTTATAGAAATATATATTTATTTACTTGTTTCAGTCATTGGACCACAGCCATGCTGGGACACCACCTTGAAGGGTATAGCCAAATCAACCTAGTACTCATTTTCAATCTGTTACTTATTCTATCAATCTCTTTTTGCTGAACTTCTAAGTTACAGGGACATAAGTACACCAATACCAGTTGTCAAATGGTGAAAAACAGATAGAATGATGGATACTCACACACACACACACACATACACAGACATATATTAATGAACTTCATTAGACTTTCCATCAAATTCACTCAAAAGACATTGGTCATTAGACTTTCCATCAAATTCACTCAAAAGACATTGGTCAGCCTGAAGATAGTTGCCCTTTATGCTATGCAGTAGGATTGAATCCATAAGCACATGGTTACAAAACAAACTTCTTAACCAGATGGCCATGCCTGCATCTCTACATGTACACACACGGGCGCTCTCTCTCTCTCTCTCTCTCTTTTATTGTAGCCATGCTGGGGCAGTGATATCATAAATATATGTAAATACACCTGCACGTATTTGTGTTTGTTTGCAGAAACCTTCACCTCACATTTTTTTTCAATTATGGTAATTGATATCCCTTTCTTCACACAACCTGATGATTTTGGACTGTTAAAGTTCTGAAACAACAAACATGTTATTATTCAATCCAATTAACTCAATGGTTTTAATCCTATCTTGTTTCCATCTACATTTGTTGGTAGTTATGTAACGTTTTTAGTTTTTGTTTTTCCTCTTTATAAAAAATATCACATGTTATAATAAAAAATAAAAGCAAGTTTGTTCTGTATATTATTATCTTTTTCTGATGCATCTCTTGAAAACACGATGTGATATTGTGAGTGAAATATGCATTATTCAGGCCTTAAAGTTACTGTTATTATTTTGTTTCTTTATTTCGTGAGAAGCCAAGAACTTCTTATAAAACCAACTCTTAAAAGGGATGTTTTAATTTTAATGAATTAGAATAGATTAAATTTTAAGATACTTTTAGTTTCAGTTATTTTCTCTTGGATTTGTTACTTTACTCTCTTGTGGATTTTAAGTAGGGAAAAAATGACTAAAACATACCAAAATAGAAATATGAAGAATATATAATGGCCAAGATCATAAGAAAACCAAATTTATTCTGAAATGAAGCTTAGTATTTACATAAGACCTTTATCCTCCCCTTTTTTTGGGGGGGGGATAATTATATAAAAAGTACAAATCCACCCCCTTCCGATTATGTTCTTAGTGTCAACTTGTTAGTTTTTATGACGCTTTTTTATTTGAACTTTGGAAAAACAAGGTGCTTAAAGATGGAGAGACTTGGAGCAAAGTGCTGGTCTTGTCATCTTTGATACTTTATTTTAACTGTTTGCTTTACTTCAGAGAAACCAATTTAAAAAATAAATAAAACACACACACATATAAAAGCAGAGACAGAGGGAAAAAATTAAAATTCCAGATCTACTTTTTAACCATTTTTCTAAATAGTTTAAAGAATGTCCTCCTTAAAAGAGAAACACACCAAAGAAAATGAAAAAAAAAAAAAAAATTAGCAAGCTTCTTTTGGTGTGGGTAACTAAATCCTTTTTTACATTTGACAAAATTCTTTGTATATTTTCATAATATCCCAGCTTTTCGTTTCTACCAAAGGTATTTGCTTGTGGTTTTTTTCTTTTTTTTGTTCTTTCTGCTGCTAAAATATTTCTTTAAAAAAATTTGTCCTTCGTCCCTATTTCTATTGTTTGTGACTGTGAGACGTTGATTTATTCTCTACTTTGACATTTGCTGCTGCTCAAATATACTTTGTCAACCTAATATTTATGGTCCCTATAAAATAAAGCAAAGAAAGGGTTCATTAAATTAGCACCAAACATCTAATAACTTCAAATGTAATGTAGCACAACCTGTTTCAATACATATTTACTCAGTTTAACCCTTTTGTTACCATATTTCTGCTGAAATATACTGCCTTTCTTTTCAACTAATTTTGAAAAGAACAAAGAATTTAATTGAACTACTTTGCCATTATTAGGCTAGGTTTTAGAACATAAATTAACATGAAATTTTCATATTAATCACTTTAAAGATCACTTTTAAACATGAAGTGTGTATCATAGAACCAAGAGCAGTCTAGGACAGGTTCAAAACCCACTGAGGTAAATTTTGCCTTCATCTTAAAAGGGTGTTAATCTTAGGTACTAGATTGTTGGAACTGTTAGAGGGTCTAATTAATACCTTGTGGTACCTCTTCCATTTCTTTGCTTTCTGACACTTGGTACCAAGCTCTATTGGGCCAAGTCGGTGTCCTTTCTCTTGAATAAACATCATTGGTGTGGAGAAGGAAAACTTGCATGCATAGGAAACCACCATACTTTTTCAAAAAGTCTTACCCAGACCTTTACATACTTGTGCAGAGCCATGCTCAACATTGCCCAATGAAGGCCCTATTTATCTATGAATCTTATACTACTTTTAGGCTTTGCCTTCATAATGTATATATCTAAGGTGAGACAATGTGACTGACTACATTTCTCACTAAACCTCACTCGGTGGAGGATTTGAATATAGATCTGAATATAGATTTGAATATAGATCTGCACTATGTTGTTGTTCAGCCTGCTAGAAATAGCAGCCATGTTTCCAGAAATTACATTCTAACCTTTACAACAACACAAAAATGGAAGGACACATTAGATAGTGTAGTTCCAGGTATAGTGTAGCTGAAAGTAAGGTGGAATGGTCATTGTTGGATGTCTTTAACTATACACCTGCTCAATCACAGTTGAGCTGGAACATCAACACTTGTCAGTTATTAATTATTGCTTGCATTACCATTATTTATAACTAGGACTGAGTCAGTAATACTTTATCTGGCTAGTAGCACCCCTTTAGCGGGTATTGTGAGCTCACAAGGAGACCAGTAAATATTAAAGGGACACTGGATGTTTGTTTAGCAGGGTGGGTCGTGATTTTTCTTAGACTTAAAATATTTAAACCTGGTATATTATATTTTAAACTTGTTTTTTAAACATTTGATGGGATTTAAAATATGAGTAGGACATTGTGTTATCAGAGAGCAGAAACATGACTAATGATGTGCTAAAGTCCAACATAATTTTGTTATATAGTCATGGGCCCGGGAACAGGGGGTGCAAGCGCACCTCCTAAAATTTTGGCAACATACAAAATCAAAATTTGCATCCCTACTTACTTTCCTCGGGTTTAGAAAACTGCGTAGAAGTGATCTGTAAAAAGTAGCATGAAGTTAGGTTTCTCCTCAAAGAACAAAGAAAAAAAAAAAGCAAAAATAAAAGCAATAAGACCTTGTTTGTAAAAAAAACTTTGGACTTGGGTTTGCACCCCCTAAGCAAATTTCGTTCCCGAGTCATTGTATATCATGTCCTTGCTTTCTTTAGTAATTTCCATAAAACCTTTAACATAAGAGGCACTTACTTCACTTTGTTGCAAGCATTTGAGCTAGTTCCCCAGTGAGGTGATATTTTTGGAGGCCCTGTAAAGAGTTATAGGTTCTGCTTTATCTCTTGACTAAAAGATTAAAATAAAATACATGCAAATATCTAAAAAGCAGCACTTGCTGAATAGGATAATAAATTAGCTTCTGTTGGATTAAAATATATTTATTTTTTAGCAAAACATGAGCAGTGGGATGAGGTGCATTTGTAAAACACTATTCTATGAAAAGGGCATGCTGTGCTGCAAAAGGTTGAGAATTACTGGACTAGATGATGATGATGATGATCAGTGATAAAATATGTCCACATGTAGCCCCTTGATGCAATATCTACCCCGTTAATTAACTACGCCACTATATTAATTATTATTACTACTTTTGTAGATGTATTTATTTCATAAAAGTTATTAATATATCAGAAAATACCAGTTAAAAATAATAATACCATTGATATTGTCACTATTTTAATTTTTTTTTTTTCGTTTTCCGTTTCAGTTAATTATCTTGGCTTTTCATCATAAAACATTTGAAATAATATATCATGTTTAAATATGAAATACAAAAGTTAGATTTCAAAGAGAGAAAAACAAAAGTAGTGAAAACAGTAAACTAATATTGTTTTTTTTTTTTGTTCGTTTGTTTTTTGTTTTGTTCATTCTGGCATTGATAGATTTCCTCTGTGTTGTTATACCTGTACACTGAACAAGACAACAACATTGGTAGTATTGTTAACTTGTGAAGTTCAGCATACCACCACCATCTCCATCACAACCTCCACCATCTCCATCACAACCACCACCATCTCCATCAACACTGCCTCCACTGATACCACCTAAAAAAAACAGCACCTCCATCATCACAACCACTTCCACCACCACCACAGTCGCTGCCATAACTATCAACCATCAACCAAACTTCCTCTACCACTGCAGCCACCATGACTACTACAACCACCACCACTACAACTACCACCAACACCTCCAACAACACCTTAACTGCCATCACCTCACTCTCCTTCTCTTGTCATCCCTACTATGTATCACCCAACTTTACCCAAACACCTCTTATTAGAATATTGGTTTCAGATTTTGGCACAAGGCAAGCAAGTTCAGGATGGGTTAGTCGATTACATCAACCCCGGTGCTCAACTGGTACTTATTTTATCGACCCCTAAAGGAGGAACGAGAAAGTCAACCCTGGCATAATTTGAACCCAAAACATAAAGACAAACGAAATGCTGCTAAGCATTTTGCCCGGTGTGCTAACAATTCTATCAGCACCCCACATTTCCTCTCTTATTAGAATATTCCATACAAACATTTGACTTGCAGAACTTTAAACTGAGCATCAATGACATCAGTCTCACCAGTCTTGGGGGTTCGACAAGGCTCAGGAGCACTCCTCTTCCCTCTTCGCAATTTGGTTTTGTTAAAGTGTACCAATTTATGGAACTGTTATCATTAAGTTGTTTAGTGAATGAAGAGTGTCTTGTAGAAATGGTAATAGTTCAGAAACCTGAAGAGATTTGAATGAGTGTGTTTTCTTTATGGTTGATGTGCCTAGGTTTCTACTGACCAGAGCTTAACATTCTGTAGTCTCAGATTGTCCCTGTGGTCAAACAGTCTTGCTTACAGTTTGTTTGATATGATATGATATGTGAATGGGTTTTGTTGGAATATCAGCTGTTTTTGTTGATACCAACACCATTTTGTGTTATTTTTCATCTTTTATTTGTTTCAGTCATTAAACTGCAGCCATTGAATAATTTTTTGTCAAATGAATCAACCCCAGTACTTTTTTTTTTTTTGTTAGCCTGGTACCTATTCATTTGGTGTCTTTTGCTGAACTGCCAAGTTACGGGGATGTAAACACACCAACATTGGTTGTCAAGCAGTGGTGGTGGACAAACACAAAGACACACATACACATATATACACGACAGGCATCTTTCAGTTTCTGTCTACCAAATCTACTCCTAAGGCTTTGGTTAGCCCGAAGGCTATAATAGAAGACACTTGCCCAAGGTGCCATGCAGTGGGACTGAATCCAGAGCCATGTGGTTGGGAAGCAAGCTTCTTACCACACAGCCATGCCATGTTGATTTTTTATCACAATATGGGTGTTGTGTACAATTGAGTGGGTAGTAATCCACATAGCAGTGTTTAATTGTAAATTTAAGTAGAATGGTTGAGAGGATTAGTCAAATGGGTATGTAGATGGAATTCACTGTGTGCATAATGTTTTTGTAATTAGTTTTTTTTTTTTTATTACTTCAATGGTTTGTGTTTCTAATAGCTTCTCCATGTTTGTTTTAGAACCTATATGATGTAGGTAGTATTTTAATATGTTGATGCTTGTCCTACCTGATGGATTTTAACTCTGGGTTTCAAGGGGTTTTCTAGGACAGTTATATTTTCCAGGTTATCTATGCCGATATGTTTATATATATATATATATATCGTATAATTTATATTATATATTCTTTGCAGGGCTAGTCTGTTAACTTTATTTTATTATTTTTTTTTTTTTTAGCTATAATGAAGAATCTAATATAGCATACTAATCACTTGTAAAAGATACTTACATTTACTTATAAACCTTCCAACTAAAGTCTTATTTTGGGCAACAAATTTACTGAGATTAATTGTTAAATATAATTATGTATTTTCATTTTATCTAATCATTGTCATTGACTGGAATTTCTTTCTAAGAACCCCAGAAGATCAAGGTTGTCTTTGTCAGTGAAATACTGACACCATTTTCTTTGACTTTCTAAGAACTCTAGTCAGAGACTTGTTGACACCATTTTAGTGTTACAACCAGTCTCTCTTAATGAGGTAGATATCTTAAACTATGGTTTCACTCACTCAACTCATCAACAATATCATGTAGATATTCACACATAGGCATTAGCATGTGAATGGATACATTGGTATGGAGGAGATTAACATGTCAACAGATGAAGATGTGAAAGAAAGTGAAAGGGATACAGTGAAAATATATAACATGGTGTTGCTCTTGCATTGGTGGGCCAGAGGGAAGTGCCATGTTATGAGTGATAGTATTATCTGTAGTGCAATTGCTTATGTGTAATGTGTGTGACAAATGTCAGAAGATTAAGAACCATTTGGTATTGTTTGTAGGTAGACAGCTAGGTGGATAGGTGGCTGTGTAGGTAGGTAGCTAGTTGCAGTAGTTATCTTTATCAACAGATTTCACTTCTCTCAAGTGGCTTTTCCTTCATTCAATTATCTTCAAGCTCTCTCTCTCTCTCTCTCTCTCCCTCCCTCCCCTCTCTATCTCTCTCACTCCCCCCTCTCTCTCTGCACTAACTATTCTGCTAGTTCACCATTTTAATAATGATAATAATTTTTTATACTATATGTAAAAGGCTTGAAATTTGGCGGGACAGGGCTAATCAATTGCATCAACCCCAGTGCTCAACTAGTTCTTATTTTATTGACCCTGAAAGGATGAAATACGAAGTTGACCTCAGTGGAATTTAAACTCAGAACATAAGCTGGAAGAAATACTGTTAAGCATTTTGTCCAGCATGCTAGTGATTCTACCAGCTCACTACCTTAATAATAATGATAATAATACTACTACTAATAATAATGGTTTCAAATTTTGGTAAAGGCCAGCAAGTTCAGGAGTTGGGGGTTAGTTGATTACATCGACCCTGGTGCTCAACTGGTACTTATTTTATTGACCCCGAAAGGATGAAAAGCAAAGTCGACCTCAGTGTAATTTGAACTAGGAACGTAAAACTGAAAGAAATATTGCTAAGCATTTTGTCCAGCATGCTTGGTGAGTCTGCCAGCTTACCACCTTAATAATAATAATGATGATGATGTCAATGTTTAAATTTCCTTAGATTCTATTTGTTAGATAGAATAGTGTTTCTCTCTTGGTTTTGATATGTAACATTATCTTAGAACACAGGTTATCAACTTCGGGTGCCTACACCCCCTGGAGATATCAAGGCATTTCACGTATATACCTTAAAATCACTTTTCAGAATAAAAGTATTAACTATTAAAAATAACTTTGTTCTGTTCATGACAAGAACTTTTATTCATAGTCTATATTATTTTTAATTCAATTTGTTCACCTGCAGTGCTGCATATGATACAATTCAAAAAGAAAAGTAAATTAGTTAATAAGAAAATTGACTTTTTCATGTTCAAATGTGATATTACTTTTGTAAATGGTGGATGTAAAAATTAATCAAATAACCCTAAGGGTGCAGGGCAGAGAAAAAGTTTGGACATAGTGTCTTAGAAGCTACTCCAAAGTAGCGGTAAGTAAACCTGCTGGATGGTGCAGTCACTCTAACTGCAGACATTACTTTTGGAATATGTTAGTGTTCAGAGTTCCTCTGTTGTCATTTTATCACACTAACGTAATTAATTAGATGCATTAGTAATTAAATAATTATTAATAAAGTACACTTGTCTGTGTATATATACATCATCATCATTTTAACATTTGCATGTGTCAGACAGAATTTGTTGAGGCAGATTTTCTATAGTCGGATACAGGTGAATTTTCTATAGTCAGATGCTTTTCCTGTTTCCAACACTTAACTATTCCCAAGTAAAGTAATGTTTCCCCATGACCAGACATGTCTCAGAAGGGTACTGCTTGCATGACTGACACTTGCTTACAACTATTACACGATGACAAAACAACGAGACAGTAACATACATCCACTCACACACACATATATATACATAACAGGCTTCTTTCAGTTTCTGTGTACCAAATCCACAAGGCTTTCATTGATCTGAGGCTGTAGTAGAAGACACTTGCCCAAGGTGCCACGAAATGGGACTGAACTCAAATCCATATAGTTGGGAAGCTAACTTCTTTCCACACAGTCTTGCCTATGTCTGTATTATATATATAAATATATATTCCTATCTCCACCAGTGATCATTCCTACTCTCTCTTCTAAAATGTGAGAAGCAATGTAGCTCCTCAACAGCAAGAAACCTCTTCTGCTTTGGCCCCTTCTTTCATACTTTAGCCCTTCATCTTCGAGCGTAATGTTGCCTCTCTCTCGGGGTTCATAGTTTAGCAAGCTGCATGGCAACCTGAAAGAAGCCTGTCATGTGTGCATGCAGAATCGTTGTAAACAAATGACATCATCATACAGGTGATGTTCATTTGCAATCATCCATGGAAACATGTCTGGCCATTGGGCTGTTTGTGTTCAAAGGACTAAGGGTAATGTTGCTTCACTTGGAAACAGGCAAGGGTCGCTGACAGGAAAAGCATCCACCTATTCAAAATCTGACTATGCAAGCATAAAAAAATGTAGAAATTAAAACAATGATGATGATATAGTTGTTATTATTGTAAACATTAGTTTAGGATAGGCATACTAATTGTATGATTACATTAAATTTGCCAAAGAAAATAACTAAATTGGACCAATGGCATGAATGTAGATAATCCAGGTGTTGACATAATGTATGATGTGCTTTATCTCCATATATTAAAATTTGTCATCACCATCTACCTAGATTGTATAAGTTTGTGCCATTAACCAATTTGAGTTATTTCCCTTAGCTCACTATTTGTAATTATGCAAATTATACTGGACAAAGTGCTTTGTAAGTTTTTTTTTCTTCTTTTTACTGTTTTTAAACCCTTGTCTACTGATTAAAGCAGGTTTCAGTAAACTGCTTTGCTGATAAACTTAAAAAAGACTGAAACATGTCCATATCCATGACTGAACTTTTTTTGGCTACCAAAGTTCAGATTTTCTACCAAAACATTAAAATTCAATTTCCTGTTAGTCTATTCATAAATTCTTGAAGTTATCTCCTTTTTTTTTTTTTTTTTTTTTTTGGATTGTTACTAACAATTGACACTAGGTTTTTGTTTTCTCACTCCAAAAAAGAGAAATTCCAAGTCAGTCAGTGGACTTCTTTCAGTTTCCATCTGTCAAATACACTCACAAGGTTTTGGTCAGTGCAGGGCTATAGTAAAAGATATCTAGTGGGGCTGACCTCAAAATCACATGGTTTGGAAGCAAACTTCTTAACCACACAGGCATGCCTGCACCTATTAACCTTCAGCATGCTTAGGTGCATTATGTCGCCGTAGAGTTTGCTCCCCTGTAGCTGCAGGCATATTGTGTTGCATAGAGAGGGGAAAAAAACTCATGGCAATATGAATTTTTCTCCAGCATGCTAAAGGTTAGTAATAATAATAATCCTTTTTATACTGGGCGGCCTGAAATTTTCGGGGATGGGGATAGTCGATTCAATCGACCCCAGTACTCAACTGGTACTCATTTTATCGACCCC
>JAOPUL010005356.1:45746032-45757690 GCA_027564515.1 Octopus rubescens
GTGTGTACATATGAGTTTTTTCCTGAATTTATCAAGAGTATGTATGTATATATATATATATATATATATATATATATGTGTGTGTGTGTGTGTATACATGTATTTATATATGTATATTTGTATCTCCTTGTCTTGACATTTTTTTGCATGATAGATGTAAATGAGCATCATCATACTAAAGAAGTGCTCTTCATCACCAATTTTCCATGAAAACATGTTCAGCTATGGAAAAAAATATTGCCTTGAAAATGGTTGAGGCTGGTAACTGGAAGGGCATCTGGTCGCAGAAAATTTGCCTCAACAAATTCTGTCCAACCCATACAGGCATAGAAAAATGAACTTTGAAATGATGATATAATACTGATGACAGTGGTGATGATGCTGATATTACAGGGATTCACAGTTCAGTCATAATTTAATCATTGTGTTTTTAACTTTTATAAATAATTAGTTGACTTCATTTTGGATATAATCAGATCCCCTTACAGGGTCCAGCTCAAAGATATGAGTGCGCGATCAAGAGTCATGATAGATACAAAAGATATGTGCGACACAAGTTTCACAACACAGATTGCTCAACAAATAGTGTTTGTCACAAATGATTAAATAAAGAAATTAAAACTCTTGCTATTGGCGCAGACATGGCCGTGTGGTAAGAAGCTTGCTTCCCAACTACATGGTTCTGGGTTCAGTCCCACTGCATGGCACCTTGGGCAACTGTCTTCTATAGCCTTGGGCTTTCATTAATTTTGAAAATTATGAAGAATTTAGTAAAATAATTATCATTATTAAGCTGGTGTTGGAGCATAAATTTTGATGGAAGGTTTTAATGTGAGTGGATTTGGTAAACGGAAACTGAAAGAAGCCCATCGTATATATATTATATGTGTGTGTGTGTCTTTCTGTTTGTCCCCCACCACCCTTGACAACTGGTGCTGGTGTGTTTACGTCCCCGTAACTTAGTGGTTTGGCAAAAGAGACCGATAGAATAAGTACTAGGCTTAAAAGAAAGGCAGTGCCCCAATCTGGCTGCAGTCTACCGACTGAAACAAATAAAGATAAAAGATATGATCATATTAGACTGAAATCATATTAAACTGTGTGTAGTCAGGTATAGGTGCATTAAACCATTAGGCTGGAGGCACAAAGATCTGACAACTTAGTTTTTATGCAGTCCCTCCCAAACAGGTAAGGTTGGTGTGACTGACTGTTCAGTTTCACATCTCTTGTGGTGGAGAGGGAATTAGGTGTTGATGTTCCAGGAAGGGACTGATTGGGCAAACTGAAAAATCTGGATGGAAGATGAGCGGTAGCAAGGGTGAGAAGAGAGAGAGAGAGAGGGATAAGTGCATCAGTGTGTAGGGAGGGAGGTGGTGTATGTAGTTTAGAGGAGCTGGTATTGTTGTTGTAATAATAGTTTAGTGCAAAGTCATTCCTTATGAAACAGACCTATGATCAGAGGTATTCCAACCATGACTATCCCACCAGTGGTATGTAGGACCACATTGTCCAATGTATCCTGGTTTAACTCTTTAGCATTTTATCCGGCCATATCCGGCCCAAATATTCTACCTGTTTTATGTTAAACAGACCAGATCCAACCTCTCACACCTACCCTACAGTGTCATTCTAAAAATATACCAACACACCATTGAAATCTTGAAGCTGCAAGATAATGTGTGTGATTAATTCAAAACAATGTGAATAAATAAGCAATTCATTTGACAAAGAAATATGAATGCTATAGGGTTAAGATGTTAGGGTTTACTGTAGAACAAATGAGGAGGGAAACGAATGAAGAAATACTGGCCATTGTTGGGTAATATTTGCTCTCTGCAGTGAACTAGAGAAATGATGGACAGACTCAGAACTTTGACAAACTGTTAAAAAAGTAAACGCACCATTTTGAGTGTTTAAGAAAATAGATTTTTCCAAAAAAATCAAAACAGCTGAGGTGATCCAATTGTAGAATAAACAGGATTGTGTGGAAATAACTACTTCAGTACACTTGTTTCTGACATGAAGTGATGATGTCAGGGACAAACATCATCATCCTCATAATCATGTGTAATATAGTGGTGAACACAGTACTGACTGCTTGCTAAACTTCTAAGTATTCAAAAATGAACACAGCAACATTTTGACGACTTTCATAAATAGACATAGGTTATGAGGGATGTTTGTTAATATCAACAATGTCTGTCCATATGTAAAGACTTGAGTCGTAGTAGCAAAAGTAGGTCACCCTCCTTCAAAAGTTTCTGTCCTGGGCTACTGTGAGCTTGCAATGAATATCAGTTTTTAATTTCCTCAAGTTGTGTTTAACCACATCCTTGTGTTTCTGTGCGGCTCTACTCTGATTTCTCGTATTGCTGTCCAGCTGTAAATAGAACATTTGTCTTGGTACTTGAATTTCTCAATTCTTTGCAGATGTTTCGCTGTACCAATATCTCTTTTATGTTCCCCAAACTCTGTCTTTCCAAGTGATGTGTATGATCTCTCTCGGATGTATCATCATGAATGCATACACTTTTTACCTGTTCACAGACTAACATTCATGCTTCCAATACATACAACAGAGTGGATAATGCTATTGTTCACTATACTTCATGCTTCACTTGGTCTGTAACGTGCCTATTGCTCCATGGTCCCCTTATCAATCCTCCAAATGCCAAGGTATCCTTCCCCATCTGGTCAGATAGGTAAAGGGCTTAACTCTTCTCAAGTTATATTTATCATTGTCATTATTATCATCACAATGCCCTCTTTTCCATGCTTGCATGGGCCAGATGGAGTTTATTGAGTCAGAATTTCTTTTGGCTAGATACCCTTCTTGTTGCCAACCTGTTTCCAAGCAAGGGAATATTTTCCTCATCGCCAGACATGTTTTTGCAGAATATTGGAAATGAATGACACTGCATGTATGACAGTGACATGCCTTTATAACTGTCCCATGATATCAGTACAAGGGGATACAAATATACTCACACACACATACACACACGCACACACGCACACACACAATGGGCTTCTTTCAGTTTCTCCCTTTCAAATCTACTCACAAAGCTTCAGTTGGCATGGGGCTTTAGTAGGCACTTGCCCAAGGTGCCATACAACAGGACTGAACTGGAAACCATATGGTTGGGAAATTCTTAACCACGCCACCATACCTATCTATCTATCTGTCTATCTCTCACTGCATCAACCAGACTATTGGATGTTGTTATACATTGCTGGTCACAATGCACTTCCTCGCGTTGTTGTAGCTTTCAAATGCTGCCTTCCCCCTGAACAGAATGCCAGTCTATTACAGGGTTACTTATTTTCAGTTGAATGGACTGGAGCAACGTGAAATGAAGTGTTTTGCTCTAGAAAATCACAACCTTGTTATCGTAAATACAACACCCTAACAATTAGGTCATACGCCTTCATGTAGGTGTGTATGTGTGTGCATGTAGGTATGTATATATGTAATAGATAAGCAGCTTCTGACAAAACTGTGTCAATATTTGCATAAATTTTGTTTATTTACCTTTCACTGTTTTTGCTAAAAAAAAATCTCATTAGTAGCCATCTCAAGGAATCACTTTGATAAAACAACTTTTTTCCAATTGGAAATTAGAAAACAAATTCTGCTACTAAATGATTCTCAGATTAATAATTGTCAATAATAAACTAGATAATAATTCGGAAACTTTGAAGCAGAGTCTAGAATTGAACCAGCAAGAATGTTGCTGTTTAGTAGTAGAGTTCTGCTCTGGACTGTGGAATTGGTAAGTAGTCCTTAACTCTGCTGAGATTAAACCTTTTGATACCAGTCTGCCTGAGATCACTCCGTGATACAAACGTCCTCTTTTAAAGTGATCTGAATTAAAATCTTCATTCAAAATGTTGTGTTAATTTATGCTCCAAATACCAATAACGATAGTTATTTTACTAAATTTTTCATTATTCTCAAAATTAATGAAAACAAAGGCAATGTACTTCAACAGAAACATGGTAACAAGGGAGTGAAATCAGTCTTTCCTTGTGCCCTATGTCGGTTGAATTTTTGGTGGCCATACATTGCATCAGTTTCATTAGACTATTTCTGTGTTAAAATATCTCCCTGCTCAGAACTGGTTAGAGTTAACTAACTACTGTAATATGTTAAATATTTGGAATGTTAATAGAATAAATACAAGCTTACAGAAGAAGGTATATATTTGAAAAGAAGCACTGTAGTAAATAGGTACATTGTTGGTCTAACGCGACAACAGAGAGAGTGCTTTTCAGCTTGTTAAATTGCTAGCTTGTTAATTGATAATGCAACTGTTTGTGATGGTAGTGGTGGTAGCAGCAGTAGTGGCAGTTGCAGTAGCAGCAGCAGCAGATTGAAATAATTGCTTCATACCATTGACATCCCTCAGAAGATTTTCATTTCTTGACAAAAGAAAAAAAATTAAAACTTTGACAATAGATGAAGGAAAACCTAGAGAGAAAGAGAGAATGAACCGGCATTATTGTTAGGAATAAAGCTAAAAACCTAGTCTTCAACAACACATTAGTGCACTAGTAACTAGAAATGTTTCTGATTTAGGCACAAGGCCAATAATTTTGAGGGGAGAGGATTAGTCAATACCCCCAATCCCAGTACTTGACTGGTAATTCAGTTTATTGACACCAAAAGAATGAATGGCAAAGTTGATCTCAGCAAGATTTGAACTCAGAATGTAAGAGTCGGAACAAATACCACAAAGCATCTTTTGTAATGCTCTAACGATACTGCCAATCCATTACCTTTGAAACTTGAGGTAGTGCATCTATGGCCAATGCAGGTGAATATTGTTGCTTATTCTAGAGAAGTTATATCATTTATTGGTTCCATTTTTACCATTCACTGTACAAGAAAGGAACTGGGTTTTTTGGTAGTGGTGCTGGTTGTTGTTGTTTAGCCCTAGATCAACCATGACTGAACACACAATCAACACAGTCGAGATTTGACCAACCTTGTTTTGTTTTGTTTTTTAGGAGTTTGTCTTGGACTGTATTATCAAATGTGTTGCTCATTTAACATGTAGGTTATTATATGAGGGAAATTTAACTGCTGTTTTTAACACATTAAATGACTCTGTACAGGCTCCATCATAGAATATGTCTAAAGTATTCAGAAATGTCAAATTTCCAAAGAAACTGAAAGAAGAGATGAAGACTGTTGGAGGAATAGATTGTCAAAAGTGTTTTATTCTGTAAGTGAATTTGGCAGTGATTGTAAATTCAAACATTAACATATACTTTTATACCAAGTGTTTTACCATTGGGTATTAAGAAGTTCACTTCTTAATAATGTGGTTTAAGGATAAGTCCCACTGCACGGTACCTTGGGCAAGTGTCTTCTACATTATCCCCAGGTTGACCAATGCCTTGTGGATTTGATAGATGGAAACTGAAAAAATCTCAATGTGTATATGTGAATGTACCTGTGTGTTTGTGTTTCCTTGTCTTGACATCACATGATAGCTGTAAACAAGTGTCACCATTATACAAGTGGTCATTCATTTCCAATCTTCCTTGGAAATATGCCTGGTCATGGGGAAATATTACCTTGCATGGAAAATAAGTGAGCGTTGGTGACAGGAAGTGCATTTGGTCATAGGAAATCTGCCTCAACAAATTCCATCTGGTCCATACAAACATGGATAGGTGGATGTTAAAATGATGATATTTGTAATTTCATTATGAAATGAGAGCAATACTCCCCACACTTCTTTATTTATGCTCAGCTTAGTTTGTCTAAGTTGAGTTAAGTAATGTGACTGTGATAAGATTTGAACCCTTGACCTTTAAATAAATATTTAAGTGTCATGACCTCTCTACTGACATATGCTGGGTTATCAGTAGTGTTAAGAAAGAGCTAGTCCAACAGATAAGAGAGGTAGATGAAATACATAGTGGAAAGGTTGTTACTGCTGACAGAGAAGCGACTTAAATATGTTACATATCACAAAGATACCTTCTGCTACATAAAACAAATATAGTTAAGTGCAGGCTACCATATTTTGGGAGCTAAGCCCCAAATGTAACTCTTAATCATTTGAAATTATAGCTGCAATGAGTGTTAATGAAAATTTCTTCTCAACAGAGACATGAGAGAAAACTCCCAAATTTTCAGTTGATCAAAAATGGCTGGGTGGTTGATGAAAAGTTTGGTATCTATGGTGACAACTCTACACATATTTCAGTCTTATTGGGAATCCGCAGTCTGTATGATTTTATGTATTCTATAACTGATGTATATACACGAGTACCACATGTTACAATATGCGATGTGCTTATCTACATAAACAAGTGCCAGGTATCACAAAGAAACTATTCTGTTGATTTCCCCTGAGTTCAACATTAGTAGAGATAGCAGCTCTAGCTAAAAGTCCCAGTATGTCACTGATACCCAATCAAACTGTCACCAATGGAAGTCAGCATCGTTCCCCATGTTATTTGATGTCAGCTATTAAGGGTCCTAACCCTTATTATTATTACAGTGCTTAGTCAGCCAATAAAGAGAGTTATAATTAATATTATGTAGTGTTAGACAATAGAGAGACAACCTGTATTATAATATTTAGTCTCAGACAACAAAGGGACATAATCCTTTTTCATAATGTTTAGTCAATTACTCAGTGTTATTTGTGCTAACTCACAGTCCTCTTTGTTATTTCATTTTTAAATGACTTGTGTGTAACATTACTTGTATGTAACATTCACTGTAATAATTGCTTGCAGGTATAGGAATACACTCTCTCTGGTGTGCTTTTGTATAGTAAAGTCCTGTCAATGGATTAAAGTGTCCACGTTTATTCCAAACATCTATGATATTAATAATGTTAGGCATCTATTAAAAAAAAATCATAAAACAAAAGCAGTTCCAGGACTTCAACCATTTACCAGTCACTTGTCAAAAAAAAAGCACATTACAGAACACCTGTTATACCTGACCCCCCTCCCCTCAACTAGGTGCTATAAATTATTTCTGCTATTTAGACTATGCTATTTTATCTCCACAAGATAATCCCTCAGTCACTTAATACTAGCAAGCTAGGTTATTTTACAAATGTACATCAAGGTATGTAGCAAGGTGTCAGAACTCAATGTTGATGATCTTGACTCAACTTGGCTTTTCATTCTAAGTGTTTGCACATACGTACATGTGTGTAATGTTCCAGGATTAAATCAGCCAGCTACCTCATTCACTCCATCTTAGAGTTTAAAAAATGTCTGGGGAGGTGTTGCGGTACAAAAACATCATTATTCACTAATCTGAAAGTTAAAACTGCTATTTAATCAATGTGTTAATTATTAGATATTCAAACGTAAGGGACCTTTAATTAAATGTCCACATTATCAGTTCTCTTCCTAGTTCTTAACAATGTCCTTGATTAGTCATTAGCAAGAGAACCGATATTAATTAGAAGTGCTTTCAGGTAAGTTCATTAAGTTTACTTACTGCAGTGGGTAAACACAGGCATACTTAACATGTGCAGTAGCTAACTACACCGAGTGCGTTGTTGTTCTTATGAGTGGCAGTTTGAGGAGGGAGTGTTCACTAGTGTATATGTTATGTTTGTTTCACTGATATGCTGTTGCTCATACAACCAAGTTGACAAGTGTTTTCATAGCTATCAACATTTGATTACTTTTCAATGAGAGCTCTGAATGGTGCAACACAAGCAAACACCTCCATCATAAAGCTGTGAGATTTTTGTTGAAGCAGTTTGAAATGTTAAAACCTGCTGTATTTGTGGACACACACACACACACACACACACACACACACACGCACTTTCTCTATCTCTCTTTCTTGCGCACTCTCATTCACACACAGACACACATACTCATGCACTTACATACACACTCTCTCACACTCACATTCATACACCCTCTTGCATGCATTCACACACACACGGTTTCATATGCACACTCTTTCACATACACACACATGCACGCATGCAACCACAAACACACTCTTTTTTCTTTCTCCGTCTCTCTCTCTCTCTCTCTCTCTCTCTCTCTCTCTCTCTCTCTCTCAGACATTTTAACATTCATCCACACAAAACAAAATTAATATATGTAATGCCATAACCATTGATGTAGCTCTGCATTTGTGTGTGTTTGTGGTGGTGGGGCTGTGGTTGAGAAGTTTGCTTCCCAACCACATGGTTTCAAGTTCAGTCCCAATGCATGGTGCCTTGAGCAAGTGCTTTTTTCAGACAATTACTGGCCAAAGCCTTGTATGTGGATTTGGTTGATGAAAACGTAAAGAATTTGGATATTTTTTAAATATTACTGTGTGTGCGTGCATGTGTATGTGTGTGTGTGTGTGTGTATGTGTGCGTGTGTAACTCTCTATCTTCACATGTGATAGTTGTAAATGAGTGTCACCATCATACATGCAGTATTATTCATTTTCAGTCTTCTATGACAACATGCCCAGCTGTGAGTGAATATTAAATCGATGACACTGGTGATATATATACACCCACTAACACATGTACATCTAAGTATAGATAGTGTTTCATTATTGAGTCATGAAACTGTCTTATTTCAATAATAGAAACTCTAAGATGATACTAACGATTTTTATAATGTTATTGTTGTGATTGTTGTCAGTAATGTTGTGAGCAAGCCCACTCCAACCTCCAGGTCATCTCTGATCAAACAGATCCGTGATGACAAAGTTACACTTAATGGAGACTTGGCTGCTATTTCTGACAGGTCGACTGGCTCTTCAATAACGGTTATGTTGACATCAATTTATAGCTGTTTTAAAGTTCTTTTTTTTCTTCTCTCCAGTAAACAACAAACATGATGTTGACATTAATATAACATTTATGATGTTGAGCAAAAAAAAAGAAGAAAAAATGAGTAGTTGGGGTTTTTGTTTATATTTTTGTTTGTTTTCCGTTGAAAATATTTTAAAGTTCATACAAGATGTATCTAAAAATCCATAACCACAATTTAATATCATTTTGATGGATTCATTGCTCTGCCAGCAGAGACATTTGATCAGAATCTATAGAAAACAAATTATATTAATTACAGAAACTGAGAGGAGGGTGGTTATTTTACTATCGATATCTTTCCTTAATTTTGTCTCATTTATTAATTTAATATCTTTTCTTTCTATTTTTCTTTTTTCTTTTTGTAATGTGGTGATGTCTTTTTAACATTGTAATATAATTGCTTCAGTTTCAACACACGCTCTCATATCAAATCATTTTGCTATCTTTTTTTATTATTATTATTATCATTAGAAAATTCTGTTGAAACACAGAAAGAGTAAAGTGAACACTAACAATAATAATAATAAAATAATGGTTTCTAATTTTGGCACAAGGCCAGCAATTTTGGGGTGAGGTTATGTCAATTACATTGTCCCCAGTGTTCAACTGGTACTTATTTTATTGATCCTGAAAGGATGAAAGGCAAAGTCGACCTCAGCGGAATTTGAACTCAGAACATAAAGATGGATGAAATGCCACTAAGCATTTTGCCTGGCGCAGTAACAATTCTGCCAACTCACCGCCTTATTCTAAGTGGCAAGCAAGCCTCTACAGAGAATATAAAACTAATAATGATGATAAAGAAAATAAAAATATGTTCTGTCTCTCCCTGAAAATAGCATTAATGTAGATACAATGTTAATATTTTTTATTATTTTCTTTGTTTTCTGTAGATTTTTCTCCAATGGACCTCTCTTTGGAACAGGACTCTCAGTTCTATTGAGTGCAATCAGTCTTCTCTTGTTTAGTTGGACCAGCCATTGGGGTTTACATTTCAACAATATGTTCATGTTTCTTGCTGGTGTGTTCAACTGTGGCCCGGATTCAATATTAGGTCAGTTTGTTTGTACTTAATTTTCTTGTCAGCTGTTAAGTATGAGTATTGTTGTAGTGTGGCAGAATCATTTCACCTCATGTGCTTATCATAGCAACAGAAGCAATAGACTGCAAAAGTAAGACTACTATCTCAGCAGTTGGTTGGGAGTTCAGAGAGGTTTCTTTCAGTTTCCCGCAACCAGATCCACTCACAAGGCTTTGGCTGACCCAGAACTATAGTAAAAGACACCTATGCTGGGTACCATGTTGCGGGAAATGTGGTTAGGAAGCAAACTTTTTAACCACTCAACCACATTGATATTATATTATGTTTATTAGGTTTCTGCATCACTTCAGTTCACATACCAGTTTATCTGGGAATGTTGCCCGAAGTAGACTGGCATCCTGGCCAAGAGAAGATGCTTCACATTATAAAATTGGGCCAAGTTTCAGTTGTGAGGGATTTCAGAGAGGATTCACATTTGCATTTCTTAAGAAGAGAAAGATTCTGACATAAAAGTCAAACATTAATTACCTCTTTAGAGGTGCCAGGGAGCCATATATTGTATGCTGATATACATTTCATATATGGTGTATGTATTTTCAAAATATATTGACTGGATTGTCACAACTGGAATGGTAATATGTTATTTCCTTTTATAGTGGGTTATTGAATATGGATAATATTTTAAGAAGTGAAATATAGAAACATATATCATCATCCTCATCATTTAATGTTCACTTTTTCCAAGCTTGCATGGATCAGACATAATTTGTTGAGGCAGATTTTCTATGGCTTTATGTCTTTCCTATTGCTAACCCTCACCTGTTTCCAAGCAAGGAAATATTTTCCCATAGCTAGATATGTTTTTCATGCAAGACTAGAAACAAGCAACCTTGCTTATGATGATGATGATGATGATGCTCATTTACACTCATCACATGATATCTAGACAAGGATACACACACGCATATAGAGGGAACCTGTGGAAGGGGTAGACCCAGGAAGACATGGGACGAGGTGGTGAAATATGATTTTTGGTTGTTGGGCCTCACGCAGGCAATGGCAAGTGACTGAGACTTTTGGCAATTTGCTGTGCTTGAGAAGACACATCAAGCTAAGTGAATTGTGGTCATTGCCAGTGCTGGTGACATGTAAAAGGCACTCATGCCAGTGACACAAAAAAAGAACCACCCAGTACACAAGGGTTGACATTAGGAAGGGAATCCAGCCATAGAAACCTAGCCAAAACAGACGACTAGAGCCTGGTATACATTTCCAGCTTATCAGTCCCAGTCAAACCGTGTAACCCATGCCATCATGGAAAATGGGCATTAAATGATGATATGCTATGGGATTCTTTCAATTTCTGTCTGCCAAATCCACTCAAAAGGCTTTGGTTGGCCCAGGGCTATAGTAGAAGCAGTGGCGGATCTACAAAATTGAGCCCTGGGGCAAAGAATTTTCTTGCCTTTTGAAGGAACTCCAGTCTTGAGGCCCTGATAGCCCAAATGGTGAAGTGGTGATGTGGAGTCCTTAAAGAGGAGTCTGACAGTGAGCCCTCTTTCCACCAGAAACAAGGTATGGGTAATCACCAATATCTTTGTCAATGTGGTTGTTCCATGGCAGATCACCACAATTTTCTTTACAAATTTAAACACTACATTTCAGATTATGATTCTCAAAGTCACTAGTCCGGACAAATATTTTCCAGGCTATGCCTTATACAGTTGAAAATAAGGGAAGCGTTATATACATGCATGATGCATCATAGAATAAAGGCATAAAGCATAACAAATACCACAG
>JAOPUL010005356.1:45859533-45871000 GCA_027564515.1 Octopus rubescens
ATTCTCTACTTGAGTGGTCCATGGTGCCCAGATAAAAATAACTAAAAAACCTCTCCAGGTGGTGCTATTGAGTTAGTAATGGCCTGGGCCGATAATGGCCGAATCCGATCTAAGTTATCTAAGTTATCTAAGTTATTGTTACCATTTATTTTGAAAATTGTGTGTTTATGGTCATTCACGTTATATCCATGATTCGTTATTTTCATTATAATTGACATAAATTTTCAATGTATATTATTCTTGCAATTAAACCGTTTAAAGTTTTGCACATGAATGATGTAAATTGTTCAAGGCTACATTTGCGTAAGTCGTTTAAACTCAATAATTTGTCATTCTTAAGTTATTTTTAATACAAAAACATACAAGAATAAAAAGGATTATTTTTGTAAATTTTATGCATCCGAATCGATAGCATTTTTTCTGTCGGTCTGAAATACTCTGGACCCTGATAAATGTAACCTGCCATAATTTCATATTGGGTAACTGTTTTATTTCATGTAATAATTCTTGATGTTTATAAAAACTTAGCAGTTTATAAAGCAAGCACACTCGAAACAAAGACGAAGGACATTAAATAACTGGTATCTATCGTATCATATATACATCACTTATATCACTTGTACAACACGTGAAATACACACACACACACACACACACACATATATATTATAGGCACAGGCATGGCTGTGTGATAAGAAGCTTGCTTTCCAATCACATGGATCCGTGTTTAGTCCCACTGCGTAGCACCTTGGGCAAGTGTCTTATAAGCCTCAGGCTGGCCAAAGTCTTGTGAGTCAGTTTGGTAGACGGAAACTGAAAGAGGCCCCATATATATGTGTGTGTCTTTGTGTCTGTGTTTGTCCCCCACCACCGTTTGACAACCGGTATTGGTGTGTTTACGTCCCCATAACTTAGTGGTTCAGCAAAAGAGAACTATAGAATAAGTACTGGGTAGATTCATTTGAGTCAAAATTCTTCAAGGTGGTGCCCCAGCATGGCTGCAGTCTAATGACTGAAACAAGTAAAAGATAAAAGAATATATAAGGGCTCTCAGAGAGAGCCTGTATTACTAGAAATAGGAGCCAAAAATGCTCCAGACTGTGAAGGTACAGTCTGTTTTTATATTAACACACACACACACACACACACACACGTGCACGTGTATGTAGTGTCACAGCTGGATGCTGTTGTAGTGTTATGTCAACTAGACCTATGTGTTAACACCAACACACGTTTTACGCACCCATACATGAGCCAAAGAGCATGAATAAATAGAATGATCCTAATCTACCAGACCTATGATGAAAAACCATCTGTGACCACCCCACATTTTTTCCTCTATTCACAATGGATTTAGAACAACGTTAACTTATGTGTCCTTTTTTTTTTTTTTTTTAGATTGTGGGGGAATTTTGTTTATTTCTAGTAGGTAGAGGGATCACATAGGAGCTCCCTTGTTTGCAGGCGGGAGAATGTGGTGGTCATAATGGTGGTGGAGATGCTAGTGGTAGTGTAGTGTTGGTAGTTGTGGTAGTGGTGGTAATATTGGTGATTGTGGTGATGGTGACAATGAGGGTGGAGGATGAGTAATGGTGGTGGTGGTGGTGGTGGTAAAAGTAATAGTGTGGTGATGGTGGTGGAGAGTAAAGATGATGTTTATTAGCTTTTTTTCTTCCCTCTCTCTCTCTCTCTATCCTGTGTTTGTGAATAATACTGTTGTTTGTTGGCTCTAGATTTCCAACAAGGCAATAAACTGGTTCACTGCATTGTTTCTAACAAAGAAAGTAAATGATAAATTAATTAACATTAAATGTGTTGCATATTTTCAAATAACAAATGTTTCTAAATGCGGAATAAGGATTAAGAATGTGAGAGAGGATGACCCACTAGGAATTGAACACACTTCCCCTGGTTCACATTTTAATACGATACAGTGGGTTAATCAATTTATCATGCACGTTATAATGTTTATGCTCCTACTGTCATTGACATTCTATGTGTACCCCAACATTACATTATTAACCACTGGCTATAGATATTATCATCATCATCTTTTTACATCTGCTGTCCATACTGGCATGGGTTGGCTGGGTTAATAATCCATGATGTCTCAGTTTTGGCTTGGTTTCTATGGCTGGATACCCTTCTTGTGGCACCAGCACTAAAGAGGATAGTTTGCCCTCAGCAAGATTAAAGACTCCTTTCAACTCTGCCTTGTCACTGCTCAACTAATGACTCCCCTCTCTACTCTATTCTGCCACTGTCTGTTGTCACTTTTCTAATGAAGTGAGGTGAGAGAGGTCCCTGACAAATCCAACAGAGAATTCAGTGTCAATTTTCAATACACCACTTATAATTAGGGAACCGCCTAACTCCCCAGACACAAAACATATAAAATACAGGATCTTTGTGTCTAATTTAAGCAGCTTAATTATAGTGGGTTAATTAGATACGAATTTTTAAACATTAACCTAGGTTTGTTAGACATCTTAAGAAACTGGTTATTACATTTCTAAAATAATTTAGTTTTACCTTTTTCTTTTCTTTACCGATATAATCATGGAACTAAAATTACAATTAATTAATTACAGTATACCATTACTAATTAAAATTCGCCATTATTAATTACAATATACCATCATTTTTAATTACGATATTCCACCATCATTTCAATACAACTTATTATTATTATTATTATTACATCTCCCGTTGTTTTGTGCCCAGAATAAGCAATATTTTGCAGCCTCTCGTATTAGAACATGGTGACATTGTTCCTTAGACAATTGTTTTCCCGCAGTTCTATGTCAAAACACTTATGATGCTACAGTTTCTATTTTGTTCTTCCGAAAGTCTCTGACAAAGTTCATAGCGTCTCTCAGCATCTGCTTCCTAAAGTCATTGCCTGTGTCCTTGATATATTGTAGATCTCCTCATATGCTGCAATTGCGTTGCAGATTGTCATTGCGAAATTACACATTCTTCTTCATACATGACAAATTGTTCGTTCATAAAATGAGTTTCTTAAAAATGGTTGTAAGAAAGTAATCATTCAGGTATTTTTCTGAAATGGTGGAATGGAAGAAACTGAGACGGACAGATTGTGCCTGTGAGTCTAAGTTGCTAGTGTATTGGTTGAGAGAGAATGGGGTAAAAATTGTGATAGAGAGATAGATAGATAGAGAGACAGACAAACAGACAAATAGATATACAGAAAGAGACTGACAGACATAGACAGACAAATAGTTAGCCAGACAGGCTGAGATAGATGTAGATCTATTGATCTATATCTAGAAAAGCTATGATGGATGGATAGATAGAGATATGTGACATGGTCAAAACACTCTCTGGAGTGGTTGGTGTTAGGAAAGGCATCCGGTCATAGAAACCATGCCAAAACGAACTGGTGTCTGGTGCAGCTCCCCGGTTTGCAAGCCTCCAGTCAAACCACCTAAGCCATGCTAGCTTGGAAAATGGACACTAAATGATGATGATATATATATATATACTGATACTTTAAAAACTCCTGCGCCAGTGACACGTTAAAAACACCCGTGTCAGTGACACATTAAAGGCACTCGATACATTCTATGGAGTGGTTGGTGTTAGGAAGAGCATCCAGCCATAGAACCCAAGCCAAAATGGACTGGAGTCTTGACGCAGCTCCCCGGCTTACCAGTCTCCTATCAAACCGTCTAACCCATGCCAACATGGAAAACGGACGCTAAATGATGATGATGAAACAAAGAGATCGATATAAATCAAAACAGACAGATACATAAATAGAAAAACAGATAGGTAGATAAGTAGAGAGATGGATAGACCAGGCAGGTAGGTTGGTATTTAGGTAGGTATATAGAAATACAGAAAGACAGGCAGATAGCTAGATACATACATACACTGATAAACAGAGACACAGGTAAACAGACAAATAGATCTTGAAAAGTAAACAGAAAAATGAATGCATATTTGTAAGATTTCTAAACAAAAATTTATTTATGGAAATTCATATTTTTTCAAGTCATAATAAGTTAGCTCAATAGGTTAACTAACTGTTTTTAACAATTGTGTTGAGAAATATATATGTATACACACACACACACACACACACACACACACACACACACACATATATATATATATATATACATGCACCCACAAAGAAAGAAAGATAGACAGATAATAATGTTGTCATATTTATATATATTCATCTCTATGTATGTATGTATGTATGTGTGTGTGTGTATATATGTGCACCTATATACATACACAGAAATCTAAAGAGAGACACGGACAGAATAGTGATGATACATATTTTTGTTTTAATGTCTTTAATGATAGTTTTGAGAAATATATGTGTGTGCATACATACATACATTAGATTATGTATCAACGAATATGCACAAAAACCTAGAAATACTCGGTTTTGAGCAAAAGAAACTGACGTGGATTCTCCAAATCCAATCTATTAGTGGCACAGTGAAGATTTGTAAGACATTCCAAAAATTTTCCATGTGAGATTCTTACATGAACAGATGCACACACTTGGGTGTATGCATTGACAGTTCAACCAACACAACAACTCAACCACATATTTACAAACACTGGGAACTCTCTTAACTCAAAATGTCTTGTTGCTTTGTTAGCAACTGGTTTGAACTCTCTCAAGAAGAACTTAAATTAAACTCAAAAGAAAAATTATACATACATGCATGCATGCATGCATACATACAGACAGACAGACAGACAGACAGAGAGGGGGGTTGCAAAGCAAGCCAGAAGTTACGTTACAGACAGACAGATTTCACAAAAATTACAATGATGATTGTATTAAGGTGATGAGATGGCAGAATCATTTGCTCGTTGGACAAAATGCTGAGTGGCATTTCTCCTAGCCTTTATTTTTTCAGTCCAAGTCCTACGACTTTACTTTTTATCCTTTCAGGGTCGATAAAATAAGTACGAGTTGAACACTGGGGTCGATGTAGTCAAACCCCCCCCACACACACACACTAAAATTTGCTGGCCTTGTGCAAAAATTTAAGACAGTTATTGACTTACCCCCTCTCTTCAGAATTTCTGGTCTTGTACTATAATTATTATAATTATTATTTAATTATAAGGTGGTGAGCTGACAGAATCGTTAGCACGTCAGAAAATATGCTTGCAGCATTTGTTTCTGCTCTTTACATTCTCAGTTCAAATCTAGCCAGGGTCAACTTTTGCTTTTCATCCCTCTGGAGTTGATAAACTAAAATACTGGTCAGGTACTGGGGTCAGCACATTCAACTGATCCCTTCTCTTCAAAACTTCTGGCTTTGTGCCAAAATCAGAAATTATCATTATTATTTAATTAATATTTGTAATTATTTAATTATAATACACCATCATTAATGACAATACATCATTCAATATATCATTATTATTTAATCAAGATAGGCACAGGTGTGGCTCTGTGATTAAGAGTCTTGCTTCCCAACCATGTGGACTTGGATTCAATCGCACAGTGCGGCCCCTTAGGCAAGTGTCTACTGTTTATAGCCTTGTGAGTGAATTTGGTAGACATAAACTAGAAAAAGCACCCCATCATAGAAGCAATATTCTTCTCTTCCAGTCTTCCATGTAAAACATGTCTGGCCAATTGGAAATATTACCTTACTTTGAAAAAAGGTAAGAATTGACTACAGGAAGGAGATCCAGTCATCGAAAAATGTTCCTCAGTGAATTCCATCTGACTTGTGCAAGCATAGAAAAGTGGATGTTAAAACAGTGATGACTATGATGATGATCATTATCATTATTTAATTACAATATGCCATCATTATTGTCATTGAACATAATGAGTTTGACATGGAATTGGGGCTTCTACATTTTGCCTTTCTCTGTCTTCAGATATCTGGTATTTACCATAAATACTTGCCACCACACTATCACACACACACACATAGACACACACGCACACAGATGTCTGTGTACCGTTTTCATTTTTATCGGCTGAGTGTTTGTTTATTTCCTCCATTACTCCCATACAACAACCTGCTCCCTGTATAAACACATCCGTTAAATGTATAAACTCAGACTAGTCTTACAAGCAAGATTCAGTTCAAAAGTAGCTATTTTTTTTTCTAATTGTTCTCGAGAGACATGAAAGAGCTTTATAGTGAGGCAATTGTCTTGCTGCTCAAGTGTGTGTGTATGTATTGTATATGTGTGTGTGTGTGTGTGTGTGTGTGTGTATGCACTGTTTACAGTTCCTTCATTGTTGTATCTGAAGAATCTCTTTCAGTCTATGATTCCCCTGGCTGGTGGCATCACACACACACACACACACAGAGTAGTGGTAGTGAGACTCCATATGTGGATCATATGCGGTGGTTGTTGGACGACAGCAAACAACACATACCACGCGCGCGCACGCACACACACACACACCGCACAACACAACAGTGTGCAGTGAATAGACTGAAATACAGAAATACTATCAGATGCTGAACTGTTTTATTAGATAAGGGTATAAGGGTACTAGTGAAGTGTGTGTGGTGGGGGAGGACTGGATCTACTTACATCAAAGAATGGTGGGGTGCCAGTGGAGTGACACACTCATTGTTGAGTACTTATGTTGTACTTATGTGTATATGCCTGTATACATTTTATATATATATATATGTATGTGTGTGTGTGTGTGTGTGTGTGTGTGTGTGTGTGTGTGTGAGAGAGAAAGAGAGATAAATAAACAAACATGCATGCACATATATGGTTTTAGTTCCTGGACTCTATGGTACATTGTGTCCTTAAGCAAGGTATTTCAATTCACATTGCTCCTGTCTGGTCAGAGGAAAATGAGTACCAGCCCAGTGCTAATGCTCTCTTACTCTCCAACTTTTGCATCCTGGATGTTCTGCTGGGTCAAAGGTAAGAGGGCCAAGTCAGTGTCTATGCCAATTACATAAGCACATAAAACAATTAGTGAAAGCATGGTACCTGTTACCAAGCCATCACTTGGCTTGGTAACATGTACTTGGTTGTGATGGGTACATATGTTAAGTGTTGACTGTCAGAAGGAAGAGTACTGGATACCATATCTTTTACTGGTTTCAGTCATTGGACTGCAGCCATGCTGGGATACTGGCTTGAAGGGTTTTAGTCAAATGAATCAAACCCAGTACTTATTTTTGATGCTTGATACTTATTCTGTCAGTCTATTTTGCAGAGCCACTAAATTATGAGAGATGTAAACAAACCAACGTTGGTTGTCAAGCAGTGATGGGGGACAAACACAAACGCAATGACCCACATGTTCATGATGGGCTTCTTTCAGTTTCCATCTACCAAATCCACTCACAAGGCTTTAATCAGCTCAGGGCCGTAGTTGAAGACACTCTCCTAAAGCGCCACTCAGTGGACTGAACCCTAAACTATGTGATTGGGGAGAAAACTTATTACCACACAATCACACCTACACCTAGTAGAGATTAACAATATTTTTATTTTAGTCTGGGATTTTAAGTTTCACCTTATGGCTTATGCAACTAATCTGACTGAGTAAATTGTCAGGTGAAACCTAAAAGTCCCACTCATAACAAATTTTACAATAAATTTGACTCTTTTTTTTTGCAATCTTCCCACTCAATAGATGTTCTGTTATTATTTTTAAAATTACTTTAGAATATCTTTAAATACACATAGGTGCGCGCACACACACATACACACAAATATGTAGGCATATATATATATATATATATATATGCTTATATATATATGCATATTCACTTGTACATACATATTCACAGACATGTACACATACAAAGACACCTAACAGTACACCCACATTGTCTGTGAATGTTAACAGAAGCAATGTAACTCCCATATAAAACATGGTTATTGTTAGTTTAATTATTCTAAGCTGCTATGATCCATTTACTAAGGTGGCTGTTTGGTTTTAAAAACCTATATTAGGATTAACAACAACCAGTAAAGGTAATAAAATATTGAAATTTCTTACTGGATTCATAAACATTTTAATGTCATTCACATTTCTGTATTTGTGTGGGTGTTGTGATTTTAAGTAGTTGTGTAGCAATGGGATTTGAACCTGTTAAGTAGAGTGTTGTATTCTAGTAACATCAACATATATTAATGAATGTATTGGTTTGTTTGTTTGAGTGTATGGACTCTTCCTTTTTTTGAGTATGTATATATAAACTGAACTAAAATAAAATTCTACTGGTCGAATTGTAAGTAAGTAAAAACCTCAGTTTTGTGCTTCGAACTTCCGGTATACTACAAGGACACAACGCGCCGCCAGGAATCGAACTCACGACCTTTCGATCGTGAGCTGACTACCCCTGACCACTAAACCACACGCCTTAACGGCAATTCAAATAATGTTGGAAAGGATTAAGATGGGTGGGGACAAACGAATTTATCTGACAACCCAATATAATGAGCTAGTAGACTCGTTAGAGCGCCGGGAAAATGATTTGCGATATTTCTTCCGGCTCGTTATATATTCTGAGTTCAAATCCTGCAGTCAAGAGCTTTTACCCTCTGACTGCCCTTAAACTGATTTAAGCATGGATCCAATGCTTACCTCCTCCTTTCTCAATGCACAGAGAGGCTTGATTAATTAAAATTTGAATAAATGTATAATGTATGTATAAGTTTTTTATAATGAAAATAAATGCTACTTCCAATAAAAAAAAAGTTTTTAAATTAAAAAAAAATACAAAAATCTAAATATATAAATCATCCTGGCATTATCGAGACCTCAAAATATATTTAATCCGTCCGTTGAGAACATACTGTGTATTTGACAAATAGAGTAAGACAAGCTGTAACTTCAAATACACCTCGCTACAACCAGTTGTCACTCGAGAGTGAGTATAATTTGGTAGCATGTACTATGCCTTCGCTAACCGTTTGAGGTGCCAATGTAATCGCGAGCAGAATTGGACACTCTCTTGACCTTGTCAACCTTAATCCAGTGGGAAATCCAGGGCGTGACGACAAGAGAGAGAGTGGGGGATACCAGTACCTGTCTGGTACTCGTTTAAAGCTGAATAAACTAGAGCAACGAGAAATTAAGTGTCTTGCTTAAAGACACAACGCGCCCCTCAGTCTAGAAATTGTACCCATGACCTTATGATCATATACCGAAAATCCTAACCACAAGGCCACGTGCTTTCACTGGTAGGTCAAGTGTATATCACACATAAATGTATGAAGAAACATGGTTGAAATGGGGTTATTTTTGTTAAAGCATCCTGGTGTTCATGTTAATCTGTAAAACGTGGTCTATTATGCTGGTTATTATTTTCCCTCTCCGTTAGGGGAGCATCAAGCAAGCTAAAACAGAGGAAACTTCCTTGAACTGGACTATTTACCAAATATAGCAATGCCATTAAGAACCATTTAGCTGTTGTACAGTGTCCCTCATCTAAAAAAGAAACCACAGCTGTCAGTGCTCTCAAACCGTATTCAGACTCACATAATCCAGTATTTGTCTACTTGTGTCAGAAAATCAATATTGAAAGAAACCAAGACAGCAACAGTATGTTCATTTTTATATTTTTAATGGATGTTTCTCATACTAAACTGTCTTCTATGTGCATACGCTATATGTATCATACTGAAATCAAAGAGCATTTCATTGAAATGTGTGATGTATGGTCTATAAGTGGTGACGCACTGGAAAGAATGGTCCGGTGGGGGTACTCATAAATAAAAACAAAGGTGTCAGAGATATGATGCTAACAAAAGAGAATTTCCATAAAAATGTTTGGTATGTTCACTGCTATAAACATTGCTTGAGTCTTGTGCTTGTGGAAAGTACAAATTGAAGTCACCATTTCGGCTCATTCATTGAAATGGCACAAAAGTTATAGTTTCATTTCAGTATCAAATAAGTGGTATGCCTCTTTTGTAACCTCGGTTCAAGATCGCCCTGATTGTGTACACACCAGGCTTCTACTGGGAGCTCAAAACATCTCAGGGCGTGCGGCAAGATAAAAGAAGAGGTTTATGGACACATTCCGCCCATCTTTACTGTTGTTGCTCAACTCAAGGTTGGCTTTGCTGATCATCGATTTCGTGCTGAACACTAGTTCACATCAGACGCTATACTTTGGAAACTTTCGCAACCCAAAATGGATAAGGACCATTCAGCTACATTGATTTTATTAGTAGATACACACAAAATGAAGACGTAGATTCTTGGCGCGGTGATGAAACGCAAGTGGGTTGCGGTCGCTAGAAGGAAGCAACAGAATGTAACTCAACATGCATAAGGTGCAGATATGGAGATACCAGAGAAAAAAATCATGGTCAGTGCAGATCGAGAAAATTACTAGCGAGGTTCAAGTACAGCTCTATGTCTGTAACAACAGATCAACCTCCGCAAAGTCTGAAGGGGATCTACGATGTGAAAGTATAATACCATTCTAGATACACTTGTCCCAGAAATTAAGGAGAAATTTAAAGGAAAGGATGAAGATTAGGCAAATAATTCCTCAAGTCGCTCTGTAGCCTAATTTAAGTGGCGACTCGGTAACATCTACTAAAATTCAAGATCTAAATATTTTCTACAAACTGTGCAGATTTAAAGAAGAGATTGACTTTTGGTAGGAATAAGGATATTTCATTCATTTTGGTTACTGCCAAAAACTAATCGGAAATTCACCTTCAATTGTATCTAGGAAAACGATGTTCATTTTGTCGTCCTAATTAATTATGAGTTACTTAAATTTTACGCAACACTTCCAGTAACAACAGCAACTATGGGACGCTCTTTTTAGAGATCGAGTTAGGTAAATATATACTGCAGAGCCTGTGTAGAGAATAAAAACTCTCTGCTCTCATACTATTAAGCACTGAGAAAGGCATCCATATTGATAATGAAGAAGTGATATACATTTTCAAGCAATGACCAACAGGAGAATATTACCATGATATATTAAATTATACTTGCTTCCTCGTTCTTCAGTATGCTTTACATTATAAATTATTAGGAATTCAATTCTTCCTTTTGTAATTTCATGATAACGGTGAATATTTTTTGTTCTGTTGTTACTTAATAGTTATGGCCATCATATTAAATATCTCATGTATGTTTTTATAAATCTTTTATTTATAGTTTCATATTATTCCATATTTAAATATATATTCAGCAGAATACTGAAATTTATATGACGAGAAAGATAAAATTCAATATAAGTAAAACTGAATAATAATTGCAAATAAACTCTAATATTTCAGCAATTTCATATCTTCTGAAAATCTTGCAATAAAAAAAATATCCCTTCTTTACAAATTTGCATTTATTTTCTTTTATATATATATATATTATAGCTATAGGTTTGAATTTAATGGAATTCAACAATATCTTTCACATGCGTTTTTAACGTTCTTCCTCTGTTTGTGTGTGTGTGTGTGTGTGTGTGTGTGTGTGTGTGTGTGTGTTTGTGTGTGTGTG
>JAOPUL010005356.1:46065720-46076124 GCA_027564515.1 Octopus rubescens
CCCAGCTTGCCAGTTTCCAGTCAAACCGTCTAACCCATGCCAGCATGGAAAACAGACGTTAAATGATGATGATGGTGCCAGTGTAATTGTGTGGATAGGAAGCTTGCTTCACAGTCATTTGATTTTGAGTTCAATTCCACTGCATGGCATCTTGGGCAAGTGTCTTCTGCTATAGCCCTGGGCCAATCAAAGCCTTAAGAGTAGATTTGGTAGGTGGAAACTGAAAGAAGCCTGTTGTGTGTAAGTATGTGTGTGTGTGTATAAAAGGACAGCTAAATAAAGAAATGTGAAGGGAACCTGCGGAGGAGGAAGACCCAGAAAGACAGATAAAGGATGAAGTGATCTTCAGATATTGAGCCTCACAGGAAATGACAAAGGACTGGGACCACTGGCAATATGCTGTGCTTGAGAAAACCCGCCCTGCAAAGTATGTCCCTCTCCCACAACCCACCCATGCTTACTGCCACTGCTTTCCCCTTCCCTCCATACTCCCTCACACGTCCACCTACCTCCTGCACACAACATGCCCCTGTTAAATCCTTTCCCCATCACTTCTAGCTCCCATTCTCCTTTTGGAATCTTGTGAACTCATCCACTGCCCCCTCTCTCACATCTTCACCATCTTTCTCTTCTCTCTCGCTTCCCTCTGAGGAAACCTTGTCTCTCTTCTAATGCAAGACACCTTTCTGTCCCTCAATATTACTCCTCTTAGTTGAGGGGTCTTGTCCTGTAAGTTATTTGGTGACCTTGCAGCTGCTGGTGCCACATACAAAGCATCCAGTACACTCCCTAACGTGGTTAGTGTTAGGAAGGGTATCCAGCCATAGTAACCATGCCAAAACAGACAACAGATCTTAGTATAGTATTTTGATTTGCCTTGTCCTGCCAAACCATCCTACTTATGCCAGCATAGAAAACGGACGTTAAATGGTGATGATGATGATGATATGTGTGTGTGTTTCCTTGTCTTGGCATCATGTGGTGGTTGTAAATGAGCATCACCATCATACAAATTGGTAACAGCGATGTTCATTGCCAATCTTCTATGAAAGATATGTCTGGCCATGGAGAAATATTACTTTGCTTGGAAACAGGTGAGTGTTGGCAACAGGAAGAGCATCCAGCCATAGAAAATCTGCCTCAATGAATTCCATCTAACCCATGCAAGCATGTGAAGGTGGACTTTAAAACAATGATAATGACACACACACATATTAACAAAGACAATTATGTTTACAGATAACATTTTAACCAACAGCTAAGAAGGAAAGTTATTTTTTTGACGTCCTGTTGTCGTCTTCTGTTCTTTCTGGTGTTTCTCTTCTTTCTGTTATTTGTCCTCCTCTTCTTCCGTTTTTCTTTTTTAATGTTAGCAGGATGTATGGATTTGATTATCCAAAAAACTGGGTGTTGGGAATTATCTGAAGAAATAGAAGCTGGTAGTTAGTCAGTGTAATGTAAATATAGACTAAAAAAAAACATGGAAAGAAGAATTAGGGTTGAACTTAGAAAAAATAACTAAGGATTGTAAAAACTGAAATTAGGTTCCAGTTTTTACATCATATAAATAATTATTGCAGTAGGATTTGAAATGATGATATTGTCTGACAGTTTTTTTTTTCAAATTCAAAATTTAGTATGGTCAAGCTATGTGTGTATGCATATGCTTGATTCATCATACATACCAAGAAATAATCAAACAAAATCTTATGATTAGACATGTAAAAAAAAAAAGAAATCCTGTATTTTTTCCATAAACTTGACAAATTTAAAGTTTAAATATTGGCTCTTTTTAAATGTATAATTAATAATTTATTTTTGATGGTGGAACTCGATGCAGATAAAGTTATAAATAATAGCATGTAAATATTGGGTTGAAAAAAACCCTGTTGGAGAGAAAAAGTTGATGGCTGTCTTCTATCCAAAGGCTTTTTTAATCCAGTAATACACATTATTATTTAAAACTTTTCCTACTTCGAGTTCCGTTGTTAAAAATTTGTTTCTCTCAATGTTTCTCATTTTCTTTTTTTCTTTATATTTTAATAGGTTGACATCTTCTCTTGATGTCATTATGAATACCAGGTGATTATGAATACCAGGTGTTACGAAGGCCTCCAGCTAAGGAAAGGCTTTTGGAAAAACTGAATCTACTCTCTGACCCATAATTGTGACAGCTTTTTAAATCTACTTGAACCAGCACACAAATGTATCTGAATTTTTGTTCTGTTTGGCTTATCTCTGGATAATCTGATAATACGCGAGAAACTAGACTCCAGTTAGCCATGGCTGAATCTAGTTTAATAATTAGTTCCAGCGACTGTGATGTAGACAATAAAAAAAGCAGTAATCACTTTAGCAATGATGACAAATTTCATGACTCCAGTCAGACTACTCCAGATAACCATGTTGCAGACAAAACACAAGATTATATAACAAAAGACAATGCCAGTTCTTCTAAAATTCCAACTAATTTGGCAATTATGGAGGAAAATAATTCTCATGAACCAGATTTATCTTTACCTTCATTGAAAAAAGATGACAGTGGTGTTGACTTTGAAAAATCTCCGGCAAGCACAAGTGCACAAGAAGGACCAATTCTATCAGATGGTAGTGAAAGTGTCAGTGAATCACTCACAGACAGCGCTGCTTGCTCCTTCACGAATTCGGTTGGTGATATAAAATGTGATGGCAAGTCAAAAGCCTCTGTATCAGATGAAGAAGATTTACCGTCTTTGGATGTGCAGGATTCTGAACTGAATGATAAAGAAGACTCATGTAAATTACCATGTAATGCCGAAAAAATGGATTTAGATTCTGTGAATACTGAAGACATCAATTCTGAAAGTGTGAAGAAAGAAAAGCTAAAACCCAGTCTACATTCACCTGTTAATAGTGATGATGGTGGCAAAGCTGAGATGGATTATGAAGATCTGGATGACAATGTTGAGGATGATGATGATAAAAATGAAGAGACGGGCAGTAAAAAGCTTTCTTCTTCTTCATCTTCTTCGTCTTCTTCATCAGAGGAAGATGAGGAAGAGGATGTTGATGAGGAAGAAGACGAAGATGAGGATGAAAGCGACATGGACTATGATTCTGATAAAATACCAAAACATAGTTGGAAAGCAGTATATGATCTCCGCTCACGAGAATTTGGACATTCAACAAAAACTCCACCAAGTATTTTTAGAGAAAAGGTTAATTCTAGTTTACAAATGGTGCAACGCTTAACCCTGCAATACAAAATGGAGTACCATAATGGCTGTGTGAATGCTCTTAATTTTAACCGAATTGGTGAGTATTTGAATATAAATTTATTGGCATTGTCTATATGTTTGATTTTTTTCTATGCTGATTCAAGTTAAACAGAACACATCTACAGACATTGGTACAAAGTCTGTAGATGTTATATATAGCATCATATATATATAATTAATCTATTCTGTATCTAAACATACCTATTTTTACTGTGATGATTGTTTTAATTGCTGAAGATTGAAAATAATGGTAATCCATTTCCAGATCACTGACTCCTATTAAGTTGGGTTTTCTGTGCAAAACTCAATGGGTCTTATTTGAACTTTGTAGAGAGCCACTAGTTGTTGGGCCAGAATATTTTGTAGCGTTGAAGAGGGAGGTCTAGTCTTTGGAATGCAGTTTTTGCTATGCTAAAGTCATTTCACTTTATTTCATTATCATCATTTAACCCTTTACCATTCAGATTATTCTGTCAAACATAATGCTTATTTATTCACATTGCTTTGAATTAATCATGCATTATCTTGTAGTTTCAAGATTTCAATGATGTGATTGTATATTTCTAGAATAGCATTGTAGAGTAGGTGTGAGAAGCTGGATCTGGCCAGTTTGAACCTAAAATAGGTAGAATATTTGGACTGGATCTGGCCAGTTTGAACCTAAAATAGGTAGAATATTTGGACCGGATATGGCTAGTTTAAATGCTAAAGGGTTAATGTCCACTTTTCCATGCTTGCATGGGTCAGTCAGAAATTGTTGAGGCAGATTTTCAACAGCTGGATATCCTTCCTGTCACCAACTCTCACCTGTTTTCATGCAAGGCCAGGCTTGCATGGAAACCTTGGCATGGTGAGCCCCATAAATTTCCCCATGGCCAGGCTTGTTTTTCACAGAAGACTGGAAACAAACAACATTGCTTGTATGACAGTGATGCTCGTTTACAGCCATCACATGATGTCAAGACAACAGTATGCACACATATTTATATATGATAGGATTCTTCCAGTTTCTATCTACCAAATCCACTAACAAGACTTTGGTTTGCCTAGAGCTATAGTGGAAGACACTTGCTCATGATGTTGTGTAGTGGGATAGAACTCGAGATCACATGATTGGGAAGCAAGCTTCATGGCCACACCTGCACTCATTTATGTCATTAATTACATATTAGAAAAACATGAATATCACAGTGTCTTGTTTACCTCAAGTTTATCATCATCATCATCATTTAGCATCCGTTTTCCATGCTGGCATGGGTTAGATGGTTTGACTGGAGACTGGCAGGCTGTACAAGACTCAACAGTGAAATCTGATGACGGCTCTAACAGGTTTTCAATTTATAAACACTAAATATCAGTATAGATACTGAATGCATTTCTTATTTTAATTGGCACCAATATCACCACCACCGCCCCATAAATAGAATGAAGAATGTTTATTTGTCATTTTGACAAAATAATGCTAAATACGAATTCAGTGATGCTGATTCCTATTATTAAACTCTAATTTAATAAATAGTAAGAAACTCTATCTCAAAAACATTACGACGGTATTGAAACCTGGTTATCCACGTTCTCATTCAACAAGTCTAAGTAAAATGAGAATCGATTCTTATCGTTCTCTTGTATAGTATTGGTCAATACTCTTTGACTAGAGCATTGCCAGCATCTTTACCGTTTTAAACAGAAAACATTGAATTTACTATGTTTGTTAAATATAAATGTAATTCTGCTGCGGTGTTTTCAATTTCTTTACGTGTGTTAACCACTTGGGAGTATATGTGTACGTTTGGTGATTGAATAATAATGAGAAAAACAGGAAAACATTCAACTTGAAACTTTTCATATCTTATATATTCAAGAATGGCTGTAATGGTAAAAGGTGGGAAAAAAAGCCTATCGAAATTTCAGAGAAAGTTCACGAAGCAGGTGAATATTAAAAAGAAGTGTGTCGATGACCAATTACTGTAAGGATAGACGGGATAAAGTTACCACAATACTTACTTAGAAACTAAAAGAAGATCATAAGCTCCTCTTCTCTTTCTATATTTATGGAACATTTTAGTAGTTTCAAAGGAAATTACAAACGCTGTTTAAATTACGAAAGCAGAGTTTTGCTACCTGCGTATCAAATTTTTCCTATGGATTCCGCATCGTTTCTTTTAATTTCAGTGGTACTATTTTTTCTCTTATTTGGTTCAATTATTAGATTGCGACGATGCTGGGGCAGAAACTTGAAGCGTTTACTCGAACAAGTCGACCCTCGTACTCAATTTTTGAGTCTCCTACTTATAATATCGATGTCAAGAATAAACAAAAGACAAACACGAACCCGCACGCACGCACATGCACACAAACACGCACGCGCACACACATACCGGACGGATTTCCAGAATTTTCCGGCTACCAAATTCACTCACAGGGCATTAATCGGCACGAGGCTATTATACATGACACTTTCCCGAGGTGCCATGCAGTTGGACTGAACCTGAAACCGCGTGGTTGCAAAGTGAGCTTAACAAACCTTTCATGCCTTTGTTAATAACATTCTCTTTAGCTAATATATTCTTGCGTTCATCTTGTTATTCCTTTCCGAGCAACGAATGATTACACGATTAAAATTTATATTTTCATGAAAGATTGTTGTTGAGAAAAACTGTAATTCAGATATTAATATATAATCATTTAAGTCAACTGAAAGCTTACTAACATTTCTTAAATTAAGGAAATAGATGCAAATGGATAAAACAATTTTATTTACGGTAAATCATTATTTCTACTGCAGAATTCTATCCCCATACTTTGCGAAAGAGCTGTCATGCCAACGTCAACCGTATTCGGGTATTGAGCTTTTCCTTCACTTCGATAAAAATACACACACATGCGCAAACAAGCATAACTGCACACACACGCATATACACTACACTTTCTCTCTTTTTGAAACATACAGCCGTGCATAATTGCCACACTCTTCACTTTACAAAAATGCAATAGTAATTCAAATTTGGTTTCCTTGATCTTCATATATTTGCAACGATCGCGTATTTATAGTCTTTAAAGTATCGGACTCCAGGCTATCATAGCGGATATTTTGAAATCAATTAAAAATGCCTCTTTAATCCTTCAATAGCAATATGCTGACACTGGCTCTTGATTTCAAGGCAGAACAATTTTTTAAAAAATGACTTTAAAGCGTTGTTTTCGTCAGATGTAATCATAAATCTTGCCCGAATTCATCAATCCTATCTTAAAATTCATACCCTTCAGTCATGTCATACACTTTGATTTTTCATACTACCATATCTTTGTTAGTGGCCACCTCTCTTACTCTATCATCAAACCGCCATTTCCACCTCCCTGTTCCCTTTCATCGATCAATCATATTCTTTACACCCTGATTTTTCCTTTACTCCACCATCACAGTCGATACACTAATTTTAGTAACAACGTTATATTAGCGAAATGATAATGACAAACTGCAGTAACAGTAGGAGCTCTTATCGATAAAATTATTTTGTGATTAGGACCGACATTTTTTTGTGAGAAATAAGTTAGATATTTCGTTTCAAGTGAACCTCTACTCCTTGGACCTGCTATGTATATGTCTTGAGTACGCAGTCTGAATAAAGACGTGATGGTCACTGTTCGGATGTTTTTGATTACAGGCTTGCTTGATCAGATTGGAATTGAAGCTAAATATTAAATAATCATTTCTACTATAGGCACAAAGCCTGACATTTTGTGGGAAGAGGTTATTCGATTACATCGACCCTAGTGCTTATTTTATCAACCCCGAAATAATGAAGCAAAGTCGACCAACGAATGAAATGCAAAGTCGACCTCTGCGGAATTTGAGCTCAGAACATAAAGACGAACGAAATGCCGCTTACCATTTTGTCTGTCATGCTAACGATACTGCCAGCTTGCCACCTTAGCTAAATAGTAAATAATAAAACTTTGTCTACAGCAGAATTTGATTTCAATGAAATTAATTTGTTGCTGCAGAATAACAAATTGATATCATCTATATTGATAACTCAGAATAGTGGGTACTGAGTTTTGTTGTATTATTATTATTATTATTATTATTATTATTATTATTATTATTATTATTATTGAATATTATGCATGTGCACAGTTATGACTAGAGCGATGCTACCAATGACAGAATGAAAAATATCAAGTAAAAAAAATCTAGTTATTTATCGTTTGCTAATGTTCGATCTCTTAATCTAAGATTTGTTTTCAAACGTTGACATTATTCGTGCGCACAATCAATCAAACAGAGTCGTTAGTACTTTGAAGGAAATTTTTAGCTGCATTTCTTATGGTACCTTACATTCTAAGTTCAAATCCCACCTCGATCGTCTTTGCCTTTCATTGTTTCAGAATCGAATGAGGCGGTGACCTGACAGAATCGTTTTCGCAGCGGACAAACTGCTCAGCAGCGTTTCGTCCGTCTTTGTATTCTGAGTTCAAATTACGCCGAGATCGACTTTGCCTTACCTCCTTCCGGGACCGAAACTACTTTTTTCTTCTCTTTATATTTTCATCAGTTTTGAACTTATAACGCACGAAGCCAAAAGAGACACGAGAAGAAAGACACTTTCTTCAATGACTTAACATTATCTCAATCGACCTTCTGGACTGGTTATGTATTTATTAACCCCGGAATGAGTAAATATAAAGATGACTTAGGCAGGATTGAGGAGAATTATGAATACATTATGTAAATACTGTATTCATAGATACTGTAGTAAGTGAAGGCGCGTGGCTGAGTGGTTAAAGACTTGGAATCACAATCAAGAGATTGTGAGTTCGATTCAAGGACCGGGTGATGCGTTATGTCCTTGAGCAAGACACTTTATTTCACGTTGCTCCTTCTACCTGGAGTTGCGACCGATAGATAGTAAGAGCAATTGAAAGACCAGTGGGAAACATTGTTTCGTAGGTCCGATCTGACTAAAGTTGATCGCTTTATATGGGCTAACAACAACAAAAAGTGAAACTACACATTGAAATTACAAAAATGGTCACAGGTCAATGCTGTTTATTCTTTCTAATATGGTGAAGGTATATAGCTTAGTGGTTAGGGTGTTTGGCTCATAATCATAAGGTTGTGAGTTCAATTCCTAGACCAGAATAGTGCATTGTGTCCTTGAGTGCGGCCCATCCTTTTATACCATTCCAGTTTATTCAGTTAGGAATGAGTACCGTTCTTGTACTTCTGCAATCCTCTCTCCTCCCAGGAGTTACATCCTGGAGAGGTGCTGCTGGTTCAAGAGTGAGGGAACCAAGAGGATGTTCATCTCTACATCAGCCCCTAAAATAATTATTGAACCTAAAGTACATGTTACCAAGATACACTTGTGACTATGACTTCGTCATATGTATTCTTCTTACCAATAACAGGAGCTTGTAATCATTGCGGGACCTGGTTTATCCCTTTAGTATTCAGATTACTCAGTTAAATATGATCTTTGTATATTTATAACAAGATAAAGCATTAATCATGCCTTATCTTTTAGATTAGAGATTTCAATGATGTGATTGTTTAGTTTTAGAACATTGTGAGGTTGAGGTGAGAAGCTGGATCTGCCCAGTTTCAACATAAAACAGGTTAAATACACTGACTGCATGTGGCCAGTTTGAATGCTAAAGAGTTAATGTTATTTCTTACAACTCTCCTTCCATCTCCTCTCCTTGGTCCACTCACTCTCACTTTTAACTCCCTCTATTGTTATCCGCTTCAAAATCACCATCACCAACATCCTCTTCATCATCATCATCATCCCCACCCCCCTCCTGCACATCATCATTAGCATCACCACCATCATCATCACCACCATTAATGAACACAAGAAGACATGTTTGACTAATTCTCTTTCCTGGTGATATTCTGTAATTGCATGACTGTCCAACACCACATAGAATGTGCAACACTTGACAAATTCTTTTTGTATTCTCATTCATAACCAGGGTCAGATTTATGGGGTGTGAAGGGGGTGATTGCTCCGGGCCACCCTCGAAGGGTAGGGAGCACGCAATACATGGAGGGCCTACCTCCCAGTAATCTTGCATGAAGCAGCTCTCTTTCAACATACAAACATATCTTGAAGTCTTAAAAATGTAATGGATTCTCTTTTATGATAAATAATCATAGATTTCTCCACGTCACCGATACCAATAATTTTCCAAGATTTTAATTCTTTTGTATGAGGGGCCCCCAAAACTGAAGTGCCCCGGGCCCTCCCCATAGTTTAAATCCAGTCCTGTTCATAACCATCAAGTTCCTTTAACTGATGCAGCCAGTCGTTGGAGTGGGGCCACTCTAGATGCTTCTGCAGTCAGCCACCATCACTGGTTTCTGTTCTCTGTCATGCGTAGAAGGTTCGCTGTGTTGTGACCTGTCCAGTCCCTCAATGTTGTCAAACCAGGATTTTCTCTGCCTGCCTTTCTTTCGCTCTCCCTCAACTGTGTCCTGAAGGAGATGGTTTGGGGACAGGGAGTTGTGGCAGGATACGTGATCATACCAGGCAGCAGCAGCAGCATCCTTAGGAATGGACAGCTACACTGGTTCTCACCTGACTCTCATTTCTGGCTCCAAAACCATTCTCAGTCACACCCTAGTAACTGTTTCAGCTGGCAGGCTAAACTTAGTGAGGGACTGAATGCTTGGAGAGCAGATGGGTACCACCAACCATTTCTAAGGCCCTCTGAAATGCCATAATAGACACACTGTCAAGTATTCCCATTAACATATCAATTAAAAGATATAAACTCACACAAATTTCCAAGACTGAGGTTTCATACCTGAACAAATCAGCACCATTGACACTACAACCCCCCCCCCCGTCACCATTCCCTGTCTTCTCATCACCATGATACCAGGTATTCTGGTTAACGACCCTGCCATACAGTTTATGAATACACTAAGCTTGATTCAACCTGCTAAAACCCTCGAGGTGTTTTATAGGACATTGGCACTTTTAATTATTCCATTCTATACTGGGCACGAAGGCCTAGAATTTTGGGGGAGGGGAGTAGTCGATTTTATTGACCCCAGTTCGAAACTGGTACTCACTTTATCAACCCCGGAAGGATGAAAGGCAAAGTCGACCCCGGCGGCATTTGAACTCAGAACGTA
>JAOPUL010005356.1:46107473-46118942 GCA_027564515.1 Octopus rubescens
AGATAGATAGATAGATAGATAGATAGATAGATAGATAGATAGATAGATAGATAGATAGATAGATAGATAGATAATAAGAATATAGGGGTAAGATCTAGGGATCCAAGTGTAGAATGTTAATAAGCTCCAGGAAGTCTGTGGCAAGTAGAAAAAAGAAAAAGTGGATAGTGTGCAGTCAGGAACAATAATTTATTTCAATATAGCGCACGGTTAGCAACTAGAATTGCTATAAATACGACGATTCAAATTGAAAGAGTGGAACAGGTAAATTCCAGGCTATATATGTTTCTTAGCTAACTGATCTTCTGGTGTAATAATTACACAACGAGGGGTACACAGCTAAGCTATTCATTAGGCCCAAAATACTTTAATTATATAAAGGTTGCATCGACGTTTCGGAATTCCAGTTTAACTTATCGTTGGGTAATTATTACAGCAGATGATCAGCTAGCTCAGAAACATATGTAGCCTGAATTTTATCTGTCTCACTCCTTCTATTTGGATCTTCCCTTATTTATTCATATTGTTTTGAATTAATCATGCATTATTTTGTTGCTTCAAGATTTCAGTGATGTGATTGTTTACATTTAGAGTGATATTGTAAGGTAGGTGTGAGAGGCCAGATATAGCCAGTTTAAATACTAAAGGGTTAAACACACTCCAAAAAGTTGCTGTTGATGGGTTGATCACCATTAAGGAACAACTTATTTGCACAGAAGTCATTTCATCAATATAATATGGAATATTTTGACCAGTAATATTACCAGATGATTTAAGGCAGCAAACTGGCAGAATCGTTAGCATGGCAGGCAAAATTCTTAGCAGCATTTCGTCTGTCATTACGTTCTGAGTTCAAATTCCGCCATGGTCGACTTTGCCTTTCATCTCTTCACAGTTGATTAATTAAGTACCAGTTGAACACTGGGGGTCAATATAATCTCCTCCCAAAAATTACTGGCCTTGTGCTAAAATTTGAAATCAATATTACCAGATGATTTGGTATATGGAAGAAAAATTGTTTTTGAAAGTTAAGGCAACTTAAAGACACATCTATTGCTCCTTTTGTCATCAGTATCCACCATCATCATTGTTTTAACATCCACTTTTCCATGCTCACATGGGTCCCATAGAATTCAGATACCCTTCCTGTTGCCAACCCTCACCTGTTTCTAAGTAAGGTAATATTTCTCCATAGCTGGATATATTTTTCACAGAAGACAGGAAATTAACATCATTGCTTGTATGACGGAGATGTTTGTTTACAATCATGTAATTACACACACACACACACACACACACCATCATCATCATCCACTCAATACACTGGAGTTGGTTTTCACATACTAGTGTTGACACTCTCAGTAAATACCATTTTTTTTAAATATCCAATGGCTAGCATCACCTAATTTAGTTCAACTATCAAAGTGGATTACCAGGATATGGCTGCTGTATATTCTACAGATTTCTGGATGACAGATGGAGTCCACCAAGGAAACACCAGCATTTTCACAAAAGGTGCTACCCCTCCCTGAAAATTCCATCCTACTCTGTATAATAGAAAGTACAATGTAGTCATCAAAGTTGACCATAAATTTCAGTTCTTGATTCTACTTATTTCATTCAACATCAATTATTGACAGTTCTAGAAAAGATGTAAATATACCAACTACCAATCCTCCTATCTCTCCAAAATGAAAAAGGAACCTTACAATGTTTAGACTAACTGAAGAAGTCAAAAGACAGTCCCTCTTGTGTATGCTCCTAGAGGTAATGAGATAAGGTATCTAAGACCAATTAGTTTTGGTATATCAAAGTCTGTGTTGATGTCATTTGGTTCTAGGTCAATCGTGATCCAGTAAACCTTTAATTGAAGATATTCCAGCCATAATCATCATACGTTTTAATCAAGCATCGAATAATATAGTCTTACATATAATACAATATGGCTTTCCATTTCTTTAAGACACAAGAGTATGATTGGAAGGAAATTTAGCAGGTATTTCTCATTGGTATTAAAGCACCCTCATTGATGCAAGGGCATCCAGCTGTAGAAACCAAGCCAAAACGGACTGGAGTCTGGTGTAGCTCCCCGGCTTGCCAGTCCCCAGTCAAACTGTCTAACCCATGCCAGCATGGAAAATGGACGCTAAATGATGATGATGATGATATTGCACATGCATAATGTATGTGTTTTGTTTATAAGCCAGTTTGCTGCAGAATGGTATCTGGGATAGCTCCCTGGACAACGCTGAGTGTTAAGGACATTCATGTGTTCTTTAACATTCAGTGTTGTCCAGGGAGCTATCCCAGATGCTATTCCGCAGCAAATCGGCTTATAAACAAAACACATACACCATGTATGTGCGATCGATAATATTTACATTACCAGAGCTGCTTTTAATACGTAATATATATATATATAGGGACAGAGAGAAACTTTATATATACAAGCATGACTGTGTGGTTAAGAAGCTTGCTTCCCAACTGTGTGGTCTTGGGTTCAGTCCCAATACACAACACCTTGGGTTAGTGTTTCCTACTTTATCCCCAGGCTGACCAAAGCATTGTGAGTGGATTTTTTTGGCAGAAACTCAGATACCCATCATGTGTGTGTTTGTGTATGTGTGTGGGTCCATGTGTGTGTGTGTGTGTGTGTGCGCCCTTGTCTTGACATCATGTGATAGTTGTAAATGAGCATCATCATCATACAAACAATATTGTTTGTTTGCAATCTTCCATAGAAAAACAATGTTTGGCCATGGGGAAATATTACTTTGCTTGGTAACAGGTGAAGGTTGACAATAGGAAGGGCATCTGGTCATAAAAAATCTGCTTTAACACATTGTCTGATCCTTGTGAACACAGAGAAGTGGACGTTAAAATGATGATAATGACGACCTAAACACTTAAGTAAAATAACTTTGTCCTTATTAAGCTGGTATTTGGAACATAAGATGGAATTTTGATGGAAGGTTTTAATTTAAATTACTTTAAAATGGGAAGTTTGTATTACAGAACTAGAGGCAGTCTTGATGGGTTGGTATCAAAAGAGTTAAGCAATTTGAATATGGGTACATCCATGACTGGATAATTAAGCAGTTCACTTTGCAACTGTGTTTTCAGATATGATCCCACTGTGTGGCACCTTGGGCAAGTGTCTTCTACTGTAGCCGTATAGGTGTGGTTGACAGAACCTGTGTGGATGCTTGTTGAACAGATCATTTCTGTTTGGGGTGGGAGACAACCTGGCATCTGGTTTAATACCACCACCAAGTCTTTAGGGGCCTTTAACCAAATCCACTGTTACAAGCACTCAGACCAGGCCTCCACTTTGAGGATAACTTTCTGTGACATTGTGGAGGCCCTCCTCTAATGAAGCTATTCATCATCATTATTTTACATCCACCTTTCATGCTGGCTTGAGTTGGATGAGTTTTCACAGCCCGAGTCAGTCCTTATTCGGCTAGATAAGTTGGAAGACTGTGTCTTGCTTGTATGCCCTATTTTGGCATTGCTTTTACAACTGGATGCCTCTCCTAGCATCAACCACATGGCAGAGAGTGTACTGGTATATAGTGTACATTTTAACATAGCACCAACACTAGTAGTTTGTCGTGTCCTCAGCAAGAGTAAGGCATCTTCCTGACCTTTTGCTGTCCCCATATTCACCAACCACATTACAGAGTGTGCTGGGTGCATTTTTATCATAATGCCGGCATTAGGGTTGTATCCCAAATATACATTCCGGTAAATAAACTTGATGTTTTACTGTGTATTTTAGTCAAAATGTTTATTGTCCGACATTGAAAAAAGTTTTTCTTCTTCTCAAGATTTGTTTTATTCTCTGTAAATAATGTCCTCTTGTGTTTTTGTTATGTCATACGGTTTTATATGAAGAATGTTTTGTTTTATTTGCTTATAGATTGACAGTAGCATAAAAGCCAATGCTACCTGTGCCTGCTATAATTACAATGGAACTGGTAAATATTATTATTATTATTATGTGAAGACGTATGGACTAGTGGTTAGGGTGTTGCACACATGATCATGGTTTCAATTCCCAGACCAGGTGGTGCATTGTATTCTTGAGCAAAACACTTCATCTCACGTTGCTCTGCAATCACTTCGACACCTGATGTGTGGTACACTGTGCACCTGTGCAAGCAACATCAATTTGATGGAGGGAGTAAGCTAATGTACAGCACATACATTTTGATCACTATAAACAAATCATTTGTGCAGGTCATTCTGCAAAAGCTGAACACTCATACGTCATCTTTGATGGGAGAGTCTATCATTATTATTATTGGTGACACATTAAAAACTCCCGTGCCTGTGACACATTAAAAACACTCATGCCTGTGACACATTAAAAACACCCATGCTGGTGACACGTTAAAAACGCCCGTGCTGGTGACACGTTAAAAACGCCCGTGCTGGTGACACGTTAAAAACACCCGTGCTGGTGACACGTTAAAAATGCCCGTGCTGGTGACACGTTAAAAATGCCCGTGCTGGTGACACGTTAAAAATGCCCGTGCTGGTGACATGTTAAAAACACCCATGCCGGTGACACGTTAAAAATACACGTTGGAAATAGGTGAGGGTTGGTGACAGGAAGGACATTCAACTGTAGAAAAATCTACCTCAATGAATTCCATCTGAGCCATACATATCATCATCATCATCATCATCATCCTTTAACGTCTCTTTTTCCATGCAGGCATGGGTTAATGGTGGTGGTGATATGTGCATGTGTATGTCTGTGAATGTTTACAATCTGTGGTAAGCTATGCTACACATGGTGATGTTATCTGTGATTGGGCTGCAACTGGTAATATTTGTTGATATTTCCTGTCAACAAAGTGTACTCCAGCTCCGCACTTGCAAATTTTTCTGTAATTAAAAATCCCTTACTCAGAAAACAGGTAAGAGTTGGTGACTAAACAAGCACCCAGTCAGAAAAATCCTGCTTCGAGTACCTTAATGTCTAACCCTTGCCAGTATGGAAATTAATGAAAATTGAACTGAACAGATGCCTTTGTTTATATTAGATCTACATGGTGAAATTTGTTCTTATTAACAAAGCTATAATTTACTGTAATTCCCTGCTATAAGATTTACGTTATTACTAAAGGAAACAACTGTAATAATATTCACCTACCCTGTTCCAAACATTCCTGTAAACGTGCTAATTTATAGACCTATCTAATATAGGGTCAGTAAAAGGTTAAGAGAAGTTTGATGCCTTGTGTGATAATATAGTTTAAGATAAGGAACACTTGTGATATTCTTCTACCATTTGATAGAATTACTAAAATGGTAATGATGCTGTTTATGTTGTCGTTTGTTCTATTTGCAGAGGTTCTTGGTACATACAATGATGAAGACATTTATTTGTTCAATAACTTACATTCTGATGGAGCAAATTACATCCATCATTATAAAGGCCATCGCAATAATGCTACTGGTAAGACACTTTATTCTCTCTCTCTCTCTCTCTCTCACTCTCTCTTTCTCTCACTCACTCACTCACTCACTCACTCACCCCCACACACACACACTAATGTGTGTCCAGTCTTGTTTATTTTGCTTTACAAAAACTGTGTACAAGTTGACCCTCACTAATCCTGGATTAACTAGTCTGACAGTTGCAGTAGTTTGACATAGTAATTGGAGTCTTACATGACTATTGCTTGGCAAGTTATGGCAGCACCAGCCCTCTGTGTTGTTCATATCAGCCACAGATCAGATACGATGGTTGATGCTGTTATAGAGGTACAAGTATTGTTCTTTTATTTTACCCTTAACCCGTTTAATACCAATATTCCTGAGACTGCTCTTGGTTCTATGATAGGAACCTCCTATATTAAACTGATCTAAATATAAACCTTCCATCACAATTTCATGTTCAAAACATCAGTTTAAGAATTAGCTATTTCACTAAATTCTTAATTATTTTGAAAATTGATTGAAACAGAGACAGTGTATTTCAACAGAAACATGGAAACAAAAGGATTGAACATTGTATGACACTATCATGTGCTCTGTAACTCACCTAAGACTGCTCCATGGTTCTTATGATACAAATTTCCTCTTTTTAAAGTGATCTGAATTAGATCACCAGAATTTCAAGTTAAATTATGTTCTAAACACCAGCTTAATAATGGTTTCAAATTTTGGCACAACGCCAGCTGGTTTGGGGGAGGGGATAAGTCAATTACATCTTCCCCAGTGTTCAACTGGTACTTATTTTATCAACCCCGAAAGAATGAAAGGCAAAGTCGACCCCCAGCGGCATTTGAACTCAAAACATAAAGATAGCTGTTTATATTTCATTGAGCAAAGATTTCCATATAAAAGCCAACTATTTCATCTTCATGAAATAAGTACCAGTCAAGTATGGGGTTGATGTAATTGACTAGCCCCCCTCCATGCAAATTTCAGGCCTTGTTCCTATAGTAGAAATAATAATAATTGTTGTTATATAAGGCAGTGAGCTGGCAGAACCGTTAGCACGCTGGACAAAATGCTTAGTGGTATTTCATCTGTCTTTACGTTCTGAATACTGGGGTTGATGTAATCGACTAAGCCCCTCCACCAAAATTTCAGGCCTTGTGCCTATAGTAGAAAGGATTAATTATTATACCAGTGACATGCAAGAGGCACCTGTGCCAGTGACATGTAAAAGGCACCCAGTACACTCTGGAGTGGTTGGCGTTAGGAAAGGCATCCAGCTGTAGAAACTAAGCCATAACAGATTGGAGCCTGTTGCAGCTCTGTCTTATTAGTTTCAGTCAAACCGTCCAACCCATGCCAGCATGGAAAACAGACACTAAATGATTATTATTATTATATAGCTTATAAGCAAAGTTTTTCTGTATAAATATGGGCTTTTGAACTTACAGACTACAGTTTTGATCTGAAGTGTATGTTGTCCCAGATAATCTTGTACTTTGATAGTGATAATGTTTATTGTTTAATCAATAAATGTTTGAACAGGTATTGATTTATTGTTAGATTCTGCACATAACAATTAACTTTCATTGCATTCCTATGTGACTTGTTCATTGATCTCTCTGGTATCTCAGTATCTTAATAAAGAAGCAATTAGTCAACTATGCATATCATTGTCATCATTATCATTCCTTTAGTGTCTACATCTCCATGCTTGTATGGGTCACATGGAATTCGTTGAGGCAGATTTTCAATGGTTGCATGCTGTTGTTGCCAATCCTCACCTGTTTCCAAGGGCATACTTTCACAGAAAATTAGAAACGTATAATATTGCTTGTATGACAGTGACGGTCAGTTAAAGCTATTGCAAGATGTTGAGACAAAGAGGCATTCACACTCATACACACACACATATATGACCCACTGATCAATGATGACCTGTTTCCTCATCCATTGAGTGAGTGAGGAAATGAGAGGAGGTATTAGGAAGGGCATCAGCCATAGAACCATGCAAAAACAGAATTGGAGTATGATCCAGTCCTTGGAGCCATCAGATCCTCAAACTGTCCAACCCATGCCAACATGGAAGCTGGACATTAAAAGATGAGGATGATTATATATGCAGGCTTTTTTCAGTTTCTGTCTACCAAATTCACTGACAAGGCATTGGCCGGCTTGGGGGTATAGTATGCTGGTACTTTAGGTGATTGCACTTATGCAATTGTCCACATTTATATGCATCATGTGACCAAACCAGTGCAGGCTTCTCTCTTGCACACTGCATCTAATTCCTCTTATGCCTAACTTCTCTCTCAATACACTAGTGCTCTGTTGCACATGTACACTGACATTGCACAACAAACATGAAGACATAAGTAGAAGAAATATTTCCTTTCTTTTTGTAATGTTTTTTCTGATGTAAAAAAATGAAGAGAAATGAAATGAAAAGAGCAATCAGAACTCAGCAATAACAATATGTTCAATAAAAATATCAGGGATCCATCATCATTTAATGTCTATCTTCTCATGCTGCCATAGGTTGGGCAGTTAGATAGGAATGAAGTGTTAATAAATCTTTTAAGGTGGTGATTATGTTTGTTAAATAGGAAAACTGCACATAAATATACCTCTATCAAACTACACAATTACTGTACTTCTTTAGTAAAGCAGAAATAGCCATTGTTGATATTTCTAAGACGAGGTAAAATAGGATGGGGGTTTTTTGTTGTTTTTTTTTAATGATTTAAAACCTGAATATTTGCTATGTGATTTCCTGATTTTGTTTTGTTTTCTGTCTTTGCAGTGAAAGGGGTCAATTTCTATGGTCCTAAAAGTGAATACATTGTAAGTGGTAGTGATTGTGGACATATTTTCCTTTGGGATAAACAAACCGAATCTGTTGTTCAATTTATGAAGGGAGATGATGGTGGTGTGGTAAGTTACTTTCTACATCTTTAAAACCAGTGTTGGAGGATTTTTTTAGTTTTAAATTGGGGGTGAAAGAGAAAACCTGATTGTTTCTGAAAGTAACTGAGACTGTTGTTGATTCAGGATCATTCAATTATATTATTGGGTCTAGACCTATTGAGTGTGTTGTTGAATGTAAATCAATAGAATATATTATTGATTCTGGACAATTGTTGTTTTTTTACATTGTTGATTCAGTTAGGCATAAGAGGAATTAGATGCAGTGTGCAAGAGAAGACTGTGCTGGTTTGGTCATGTGGTCTGTATGAAGAAGTGCCAATCAGCAGAGAAGAATGAGAATTGCTGGTCATTGTGTCAGGCACCCAGAAGAACCTGTGTGTTAATTAGTCTTATGGCAGTTAGTTGAAGGAAGAATCAACGGGGGGAAAAATCATCTAACCTATGTGGACAACTTGTTTCAGGACAGTGGAATGGCAAGTGTTGATGAATTTAGAACATGCCCGGGGGGACTGTGATGGATGGTGTGCTTGCGTGAAATCATTGAAGTGTCCAGGAGGATGGCCAAACTAAAACTAACTTTATTGTTGATTCTAAATCAATGATAAGGACAATATAGTTATTGTCTTGGTCAAGTCTGTATATATTTCACCAATAGACCAACATTTGACTTGGTCAATTGAAGCTGTAGTGATTTTAGTGACTAGTGAATGCTATTGAATTCCATTGAGGCTGTAACAGATCAATATATGTTAACAAAAAGAAATGTAGTTTCAAGGGTTTTGTTTTTCTCTTGGCTTTGTAGATTAATGTGTTGGAGCCTCACCCCTTTGCCCCGTTTTTGGCAACCAGTGGCCTGGACAGTGATGTGAAAATATGGGCTCCAACTGCTGAAGAACCAACTAAACTAAAAGGATTAAAAAAGGTAAGTTGTACTCAGTTGTTGAGAGCAAAGGTATTACAATTCATTGTTTATTATAACTGTCTGTCTTTATTGTCTATCACTCTCTACCCCCTAATGGCATAGAGTACATGGAGCCACATGGTTGTGCCATGGGCACAAAATTTCATAAGTAAAAAAATTAAGTTGTAATAATAAGTAAAAAATAGCATTCCCCCCTCCCCCCCACAAATCTCGCCTTGCCCCAGGTTCTGGTACTGCTTTTTTTCTCTCTCCCTCTCCTCCTCCAACTACTACTATTGCTACTACAGTAGCTTCTGTTCCTCTGATGTAGCAAGCTGTGTTCATCCTGTCCAAGCATATACAATACACATACTTCCTCTCCTCCTTACTGTTTCTTACACCCCAAATCCTTTATTTATTTAAAGTAAACCCCTAAACTCTCAGGGAAGTAGGTGATGGACTGTGTCAGCAACAATTAGTCAATAGACAATTGATTCAGTTCAGTTGCTGTGTGTGATGTATAGAAGTTGTTTGTCTGAGAGTGATGAAGAGGGGAAAGATGGTGGTGATGATGGTGAGGTTTGAAACTTCTTCATTTCGATTCTTTCAAAATTTAATTACCTACATCCCAAACAGCAGCACAACTATTTCTCTCTGTTTCAAGGATCTGAAGTGGAAGATTCTGCACACCTTGATTGATAGACACTACACGCCTCAATTTAGAGATTCTACACCTTGATTTATAGATTCTACACTCTTTGATTGATAAATTCTACACACTTTGATTGATAGATTCTACACACTTTGATTGATAAATTCTGCACTCTTTGATTGATAGATTCTACACTTGAAGATCAAGTATTTGAAGTGGAAACCTCACAACAACCCAATTTAATGAATTCCCCTTCATTAGACACTTTGCTCTGTCCTTCCTCCTCAGAATTGCAACCCACTAGAACTACTTTCCTATACATGTTATCAATTAACAGAAGTTCCATTTCTGAGTAAACAGTACAAATCAAAACAAATGGATAGGAATCAAGGAATTTTATTGTTGTTTACAGAAGAGACAGTTATATTGGTGTGGTTGTGGTGATAATGTACATCTTCTGTCTTCTCTTCTCTTTCTCTCTATCTCCTGGGTGGGTAGTGTTAGTGTGCATGAATGGTGACACAGATGAACTGAAAGAAAAACTGGACTGGATATAAAAGGAATCAATTGTAGTGTGTAAGGGCCACACTGGTAAACGTTTGTAAATCCTTCTTTGTTCTTCAAGTTGAAATAATTTCAAAACACATGGCCATGTGGATACCAGACCTTGCTTCATAACTATATTGTTTTGAATTCTATCTCACTGTGTGACACCTTGGGGCAAGTGCCTTCTGCTGTAGTTTGATACCAACTTAATTCCTTGTGAGTGGAATTGCTAGACAGAAACTATATGGAAGTTTGTTATTGTGTGTGTGTGTGTGTGTCTGTATGCATGCATGCATGTTGTCATTCCATGACTTTGCTTGTCACCACATGATCAAAATAATGATGCTGTGATGTTTGCACCCCTTTTTGACATGAAACTAGTTGCTCTGTGCTTTCAAAAACCAGTGGAATAAAATAAATAGCCCTTACTGGTAAAATAGATTAGAGTTGGTGACAGGATAGGCATCATCATCATCATCATCATCATCATTTAGAGTCTGTTTTCCATGCTGGCATGGGTTAGACGATTTAACTGGAAACTGGCCTTAAAATCCTGCTTTGAATAATGTTTCTTCAGCCCATGGTAGGACAGGTGTAAAATGAACAAATACTAGCTACACTCCTTATCTTCTGATTTTTTCCAGTGTGTAGAATATTCTCAGTTATTGCAACACTTACATCATCAGTTTAACGTTCACTTTTCCATACTTGCATGGGTCAGACGGAATTTTGTTTAGGCAAATTTTCTATGCTTGATGCCCTACCTGTTGCCAACCCTCACCTGTTTCTAGGCAATCTTACCATACACCCACACCTACTCTTATTTATTTTCTATTTATCTTTTACTGTTCTTTTCTCTAACCATCCAAACTAGTTCTTTATTCTTTCATTATATCATCTTTCATATATAAGGCAGCGAGCTGGCAGAATCGTTACCGCGCCGGGAGAAATGCTTAGCGGCAATTTTTCCGACTTTACGTTCTGA
>JAOPUL010005356.1:46128822-46145158 GCA_027564515.1 Octopus rubescens
GCCGCCATCTCGGCCCTGGAACAGGTAGTACTGGTTACCAGATTACCAGTAGCAGGCCCTCAAAAGAAACCTGACCTTTCTTAGTTCTAGGAATAGTTTTAGAAATAATGTGCTTTATTAAGTGAATTTTTTTTATATAGAAGCTAGAGGATAAGATGGAATAATTTATTGACCCTACCCGAAGTCATGCCTATGAGGGTATAAAATAAATGTAAGAATTTTGTTGAGAAGCTATTATTTGAAAAAAAGTCAACCATAAGTTTACTATTGAGGTTTAGCTTATCCTGTATCATTATCATCATTTTAATGTCCACTTTTCCATGCTTTCATGGACCAGATGGAATTCCTTGAGGGAGATTTTCTATGATCAAATGTGATTCCTGTCACCAACTCTCACCTGTTTCCAAGCAATATAATATATCCCCATGGCTGGACATGTTTTCCATGGAAGACTGGAAATGAATAACACCATTTGCATGATGGCAACACTTGCTGACAGCTAAAACGTGGTGTCAAGACAAGGAGACACACACACATATATAATGGACTTCTTTTCAGTTTATATTTACCAAATCCACTGACACTCATTATATCCATCCCTATTGTTTCCTGGTGAATATAGAGTCTACCTGGCTAGCTTGTTCACCTGAGTGTTAGGTGATCAAGTGGTTGGCCAACTCTCTGAAATTAGTACCATGTACATTTAAGTAATTTATATCACAGAACTCTCTTGGCCACCTTCTTTATTCCATTACAATGACTAGAACTTTTATGTGCATTTAAGTAACCTAGTATGTCCCAATACATCCATTAAAGCCCCTATCCGTAATTACAAGGTCACCGTTATAGAAGTAGTCTTCAAGAGGACATCACTAGCTGTGGTACTTTGGTAACACAACAGTAAGCTCTGTCTATGACTAGCTTAAACACAATTATCTTGTCACATATTCTGATTACATCAGTCTATTCATTTCATTACTAATACTACACCTCTTCCATCCACACCAATGGTGTTACCCAAAAGAATTTATAGTAGTGTTTCTTGCTTGTGAGGTGCCTCACTGAGGCTCCTCTCCACCTCATCTCTTGTACACAGCATATATCTACTACTTGCCTCTGTATCTCTACAATATCTTCAGACTTACCTTTTATCATGTCAATGATAATGATGGCACCCATGAAGTTCTGTTCCTGAAAGAAAGATGTGAGTTAACTCTCCCAGCCCCAACCATACACTATATCCAGTTCTTTCTCACCAGAACACCAACCCTCTGGAATTTTCTCTCTGTTCATATCTTTCCTGCAAGTATTGACCTGCAATAGTTTAAAGAGAACATGAATGGCATTGATCTAATTGGTCTCCGATGGCCTTTCAAAACCTATGAGCACTGGCCCTTCTTCCAGACTCAAGAAGTAAAAAAAAAAAAATCCTTTTTACACACACACACAGAAGCTATTTTTTATGAATTATTTCATGTTTTTTTTCTTACTTAAACTACTATTCTATTACTCAAACTAACCCTTGCAGTAATACCACATGACTTTGTGATATAATTAGTCTTAGGTAACAGAATTTCTTGATAAACAACATAATTGAAACCCTGTAAGTCACTACAAATGCTGGACTTCCCAGTCTCTGATGAAAGTTCATGGAAACCCTGCATACATAGCCTAAAACTATTTCCCACAATACTAGCCTTCCTCTTCAGGTCCAGTGAAATAACCTTTCAGCTATGATCAGTCACTGACCATCAAGAAAACCCAATAATGATTAGTACTCCTATACCTATGATAATATTTTTTTGCTGCTACAGAGATAAAATCTTAGACTCACCATATCTAAAAGAATGCCCTTTTTCTGACTAATTGGCGAGGGGTCACTCACCAACATACTTCAGTCTCTTACACTAACGCACCTGCTGTATCCACTACTATGACACCCTGACCTAGTTAATTACATAACTTCACCCAAGACCCTGAAATATCTTTTTTTTTCTTTCACTCACCCGCTTCTGGCCCACCAATGACCACTTTTCCCAATCCTTAGAATTTTCTTTTCACCCATGTTTTTTTTTGTTTTCTGTAGATGTTAACTTCCAGATGTCCAAATCTAACCACCAACCATTTATGGCAGAGGCCAGCATACTAATGAACATAGTTATCTTAAAAATAATTACAAATGAAAATAATAAAACAGGTAAATGTTCTCTCGATCATCATCAGGGTCATCATCACCATTTCACATCCATTTTCCATGCTAGCATAGTTTGATAGGAGCTAGCAAGCCTGAGGATTGTGCCAAGCTTCAATGTCTGCTTTGGCATGGTTTCTACTGGTGGATGTCCTTCCTAATGCCAACCACTTTACAGAGTGTATTGGGTGTTTTTTTTTTATGTGGCACTGGCACCAGTGAGGTTATCAAATAACTTGCAAGACAAGACCCCACAACTGCATTACAATACAATTCAAAGAAATTATTCCAACAGAGAAAGAAATCCAAAAAGAAGTAGAATGACTAAAGAAAAAAGGTTGAGAAGCAATGCTTTTTATTTAAGAAGCTACGACATACAGGCAAAAAGAAGAAAGGTGATATAAAACAATAATAGAATTAAAAGAAGCAAGTAAAATATTCTATAGTGTGTTGATCTAATTATACAAATAATTAGATGAAAACAAAATGAGGAATTATGCTTACAAGAAATATGAAGACCAATTAGACAAAGAACCAAATTGTCGAGCTAAACATTATACACAGTTTAGTCAAAAAAATATTTTGAAAATTGTCTTGGGAGATTTATATATTTTAGCTTTGTTAATTATTTGATTACATAATTGTCTTTATTTGAATTCTGGAGAATGAATTAATGGTTACAAATTTGTTAATTACTTAAAATACTTATGCCTGCTTTTTGGTGTTATTCAATTAAATGTCAAATTTAAGGGATAGAGTTAGAAGAGAAAAATGGCTTTTAAATAATTGAAAATATTTGTTAAATATTGAAATATTGAATTTTTTTTTAAAATGATATTTTATAATATTTGAAAATTTACAATTTTCATTTTTCTTGCTACAAATTAATTTTGATTAAATCAAATTGAAAAAAAAATCATTTATTATAACAATGTTCCATGAAGCTTATGTTTTATAATTTCTCTGTATACATCAGGTACCTTTATATATATTCATCATTTGTGTTCTGGTACCATAATATACATACATACATTTATTTATATTCATGTTGTTAGTATTGAACTGATAATAAACCTTTATTAGTAACTCAAGATGCCATATGCATTCTGCCAGATGGCAGAATAGATATAAACATTGAACCATGGAATTGGTAACAGAGGTGTGTGTATGTGTGTGCTTGTGTTGACTCCTATCCAAAGATATGAATGTATGGCAAAATATAAACACTGAAGATGACTGGAGAATACACCAAGTGAGATGTAATGTAAATAAAAAAAAACACACAAGATAAGGTAAACAATTTTCTAAGTGCATACTACTACTATTACTAATAATAATTCAACTACAGCTACTACTACTACTACTAACTCATCTCAAAAAGTCAGAAATAAGAATGATTTACAACATTTTAAAGTATTTCTGATATTTTAGCTCATGTAAAACTTATTTAAAATTTTAGGAATGTTTATAAGATTGTCGTTTATTTTAGATTTCTAAATAGTTTTGTAAGTTGTCTACTTTTCTAGTAGCTCTCTTGATAAAATTGTTGATTCAGTAATAAATTGTAAGACTTTAATCTCATTTTATCAGTTTATTGTAATAGTGCTGTTGTTGTTACTGTTGAGATGATGGTGTTAAGATTAGTGAATAACAAAGGAGAGAAAACTATAGAGATAATTTTCTAGAACCCCCACCCCCACTTGATTTAGCTAGAAAGAAGTCTTGTCAGTAGAAGTTTCAATCTTGCTAACAATGGAGGTTTGACCTTCTTTTGAAGACAAATGTAAATGGATATTGAATTGACAATAGATTCCACCATCTGGTAATCCAACAAACTATATGGTACTCTTGTTTTTCTGTTCAATATAATAAATTATTATTTCACTTTCGTATTTGTTTAGCAAAGAGTCTTGGTATGAAAACAGTGTTGAAATATATACTGTTGTATTTTGGAAGGGTTATTTAACCAATAAGAAACATGCACTGGTTCTATTTCACTTCTTTTTATTATTATCATTATTATTAGTCAACTAGTTAAACCAAATAACTAATTATTTGCTTGATTAATCATTTGATCAGTCAATGAATCAGCTGGTTTATCAGAGTTGTTTCATTGCCATTTATGACTTCATTCAATAACATGCCCCACCCCCACCCCATTAAATTAAATGTTTATCTTCATAGAATAAATAGCAAGATAACATATGACTGTGGTTATTTTAACTGCTTCTCAAGAAATGTTTTATAACAACCGATATATAAAATGTGTGGAATGACATAGCTTATGTTGTGAAACATTGGTTCTGCAAGACACATAGCACCATATTGTGAAGTGAAACTTGGACAAGATACAAGAATTTTATAGCAAGGTAGAAAATTAAAGGAGCAAATCTACAATATCTAGACACCTATGGGTTGAAGAATTATTTATTTGTAACAATACATCACCTTCCACGACACAGTTGATGATATAAAATAGTTAAACATACAGTAATAGTTTGGCTGTAATAGTTTGAACCAGTTGCTAACACATTTTTGCCTCAGATCAAGTTTATCTACAGTTGAACTAAACTAATAAATTTGGTGTAATTCAAAAGAAATTATTGATGAAATTGAAATTCATGCATCCAAGAAATAACTGCATTCAGAAACAAAAAAAAGGGAAAAAAACAAACTTTTATATTTAATGAAATCAAATGTTTGAATATTTTATTTTTTTTCTTTGTGGTTTTTTCAAGAATATATTTTGGTACCAGTTCATGCAAGGAAAAGATAAATTAAATCTAAGTTTTTAAAAAAAACTTAAAGTTCAGATTATATAAAGTTTCATCGTCCATTTTGTTTTGTTTTTCTTACATCAACAAACTGTCCCCCCCCCCTTGCCCTGCACCACCTAAATTCAACATCCCTTCATTTTAGTTACAATAGCTCAAATTCCTAACTGGAATTTTAAAGAATACTAGTTCTAACTGGATTATTTGGGAGATATGAGACATACAGTTCCTTCAGTAACAATACTTAATTAATCATATTATAGTTTTGATTACTGTACTGGATGACTTTTATATTGTTAAGCTATCATTTGTATGTTTGTTGTGTTTGAATATTTTGATGTGAGTTGGTTTTAAGTTTATAAAAAACAATGGTGACAATAACAGGAAAATAAAATATACAATGAGACAATATCTTTAAAAGAAAATAAAGAGCTTAATCAGTTATTTAATGAATGAATATACTAATGGGTTGTGAAGGTATGTGCCTTAGTGGTTAGGGTATTCAGCTCAAGATCGTAAGGTCATGTGTTGGCTTCCTAGTGGTACATTGTGTCCTTGAGCAAGACACTTTATTTCACATTGCTGCAGTCCACTCAGCTGACAAAATGAGTTGTACCTGTAATTCAAAGGGCCAACCTTGTCACATTCAGTATCACACTGAATCTCCGAGAACTATGTGAAGGGTACATGTGATTGTGGAGTGCTCAGTTGCACGTTAATTTCACAAGCAGGCTGTTCCATCAATTGGAACACTCATAACCAATGAAGTGCCAGTTAGCTATAATATTGGTTAGTTTATAATATTGGCAGGAGGCCTCAAATTTTGGAGAGGGGTATAGTTGATTATATCAACCACAGTCCTGGATTGGTATTTTATTGTATCAACTCAGAAATGATGAAAAAAAAAATGACCTCAGCAGGATTAGAACTCAGAATGTCAAGAGTTCTAACTAAATACTGTAAGGTATTTGTGTTTGACTCTAATAATTCTGTCGTCCTTAATGGATTTTCCAGTGGAGGTTAGCAGTTGAGGGATCACTAGTTGTACTCTGAGCAAGACTTATGTAATCCTGAACCTTATAGGAATGAGCAAAGAAGAGCCATCAAGAACAACATGGAGACAGCTGAGAAAAGATCTAGATGGCCCTGGTTTAAAAATATGGGGTCAGAAGAATGCTGCTTGAACACAGGCCTAGGCTTAATCACTATAGATCAGGTTGCCTGGATGAGGGTGTATATTGTAAGACCTGAAACAGCCAGTAACTCCAGGATACAACACTGGCAATGAGTTCAAGAATTGCATGTGTAGATGTATGTTAAACTATTAAGAGCAATATACTGAGGGGTGGATGTTTAACATTTCTCCAACAGAAATTTATGTAATTATTAGATGTAATTAGTTACATTGAAAAGATATTTTCTGAATTCTTCATATTCCAAGCCATTACAATCATCCAGGCAATCTGACCTAAGTTGATCAAGTTTATGCCTATGTCCGAGTGGCATACTGCTGACCCCATCAATCACTTCTTTCCAGCCAAAGCCATCTAGATGTTTTCTCAGCAGCCTCTACATTGTTCTTGATGGCTATTCTGCCAGCTCTCGAAATCCCTAGAGTTCCATCTATAGGCCTTACTCAGAGTACAACCTGAAAATTCTCACTGACCAATCTCTACTGATAAAGCCATTAAAGATGGTAGATTGGCAGTCATCGGCTTTACTAAATCTCTAAAATGAAATTTTAGGGTCATATTTATAAAGGAAAAAAATATTTAAAAATTTGGATATGAGAAATAACAAGATTCATTTAAATAGAGCAGATAAGTAAATAACTTCAAAATAGTATTTAAAAAAAAAAAAAGTATTAAAAACATATATTATTGTTACCACTGTTTCTTTAGGTTTGTGATAATTTTACTGCAACCATAGTTATAATTCTATAATGATAATTACTTTGTTAAATAATGTCAATTTTCTAATATAATAATTTCATTTCAATTATGTATGTCTAAAATTATTGTTTAGTGGAATAATTTTAATTACAATGAAATTAAATTTATTACATTAGTAAACTTAAAAAGTTTTTTTAATGACATAATTTGTGTTGAGTGAGGCTTTAGTTTGGTAGAAACTTGTTTAAAAAATATATGTGTGTATGAGTATGTGTAATATACACACACACACACCACAAATATATATATATATATATATATATATACTTTCAACAAACTTCTGCACAGTTTCCATCTACCAAATCCCAGTCACAAGATAGTGGTCAACCCAAGATTATAACAGAAGATACTTGGTCAAGATGCCATGCTGCCCTAACTCAAATAATAAATGAGATTAACCAATGAAATATTTAGCATCAACCTAAAGATGCACTCCATTGTATAAATAAGCAGATTGATTTTGACAGAATTAGTGTCATAACTATAACTGGCCATATTTATATAGCAGTCATATTGTTGTAAAATATCAGAATTCAAAACTGGTAAAGATGATGTTTATAGGCTTTGTCTAAAATGATGAGACATTGAAACACTGTAAAACTTCAGTGATAGACTGAGTTTTTTTAACCAAATTTTAGTTCTTAATTCTATTTCTTTATACAACATAAACTAAATATAATTTGTAATAAATTATCCTACAGTGTGTAGCAGAAAAACCTCCCACATTTCACATGATCATAGTGAAGTTACTCAGATAGTAATGGTGTCTTCACATAGCTAAGGTTTTAGCATTTCTTTTGTCAGTTACTACCATGATTTCAAGAGATGTGCATTGTGCATTTGTGAGATCGCACTACACACACACACACACATATACATAGTGCAGCAGAAAAAAAATAACCTTTCATATTTTACTTGGCTGTTGGTGTGGCATTAGTAAAGTTAGGTATCTTCATGTAGCTAATATTGCTATCATGGTTTGAGCCAGTGTAAACCGTACGTTTGCTGTTAAACATTTGTCAACCAGTAAACTGTGGGCTTTTTTTTTTTTTTGCTGCAACCTGTATACGCAGCTCATTAGTTAGACATAATAATATAATACATGCAGCTCAGTTGTACAGTATGGTATCAACCTTAGTTTTTCTCCCTAGAATGTATTTATTCATTATTAAACATTCCAAGATGTATATAACTTTTAATGTGTTAATTTAATGTATATATTTAATTAAATTTTAGCCTTTACAATTCATCAAAAATCTCCAATTATTTCAAAACATAAAACATATACATATTATGTTGTTTGCATCCAGCCTTCATCTTTTCCCATCCAAGGGGTTTTTTAACTTGATATTCTACACACTAATTTTTATAGCTTTATCTACTTCAAGTTCCATAATTAAAAACAATCTATTTTAGAGCTTTTGATGTATTTTAATTCTTATGATATGACCAACATACAATTCTTGCTGGTAAAAACAAAGCTTCTAAATTGGATGGAGAAAATTCAAAGGGTTGCTTTGGTATAATGGTTAGAACAACTGTCATGTTTACAAAAGATGTAGGTTATTGTTTCATGGGCAGCCTTTGACTTTTACTGTCCAAAGGAGTTTTTAAACCTAATATTCTACACACTATTATTTATAGCTTCATCAACTTTATCCACTGTTAAAACTGATTAGTTCCATATACATATGTATTGGAAAAATAAATTCATACTTTTAAATGTTTCCTTTTAAATTTTTAGTGGTTAATTACTTAATTATCTTTCCCCATTATAGTTGTATCTTTATTTATTTATTTATTTAATACAACTTTAATAGTTTCTAAGTCAAAATATTTGACAGCTTTTAAAAGAGAGAAAAAATGCACATGGAACTTTATACAAAATATGTTTGTTTTCACAGAATATTATCACTGTTTTTGTTTTGCTTTTATTATTTTTTAAAATAATTTTGTAGAATGCAGCAGATATCACAGTTATTTAAAAATCACCGTTAAAAAAAAGAAACTGTTCCTAAGCCGCAAGTCTTTTACTGCAGACAATATAAGGAAGATAGCTTTTTTGTTGGGGTTTTTTTTGGAAAAAAAAGAATTTTATTTAACTTGTAAAAAAATTTTTAAAAATAAACAAAACACAAAAAATATTTGTAAAAATTAAAGAGAATAGAAATAAAATTAAACTCAGAAAAATAAATTGTAGAAAAATACTTCAATAATTATAATAGTTTTTTTTTAAGGTTTAAAGTGAAAATTGGTTAGCATTTGGTGAGTGTTTGACGCATTAATAAATTCATGTACAATACATATACACATAAAATACATACACACCAACACACTCATATATAAATGCATTGTATATGATATGCATACATATATGTGTGTATATATGTGTATACATACATACATTTGAACACACATATAACAGCAGTTATATATATATATATATTATATATGTTGCTACAAACAATGGGTTTATTTCTGGTCTATTTTATTTAATGGATATTTTTTTGTATGTCTTTACATTTTACAAAAGAATTGAATCTACAAAATTAAGACTTCTCAGATCTTGCCATTCCTCCAGGCAATCTAAACAATATTGAATCCCACTCTGTAGTTCTTTGTCATCATCTTATGCATACAACTCCCTCAGGAAGGAATGATATCACGAACAATTCTGAAGACTTGGTGAATCGTAAAGTTTTGATAAATCTAACCTTCAACTTATTCTAGATCTTTTGATAAGATTTAAACATGAATAAAACCAGGTTAGAAAAGAAGAGAATCCATATTTGGCAATACTAAAAACATGTAGAATGATTAAAAGATGTATATGTTTGCTTGACGAGAACTAACTGGAATGATTTAACAAAAAAAAAAAAAATAGAGAAGGAATTTTTACACAACTTGGAGCAAATAGAAATTTTCGTCCAATATGAAAGCTGTACATCTTGGTTTAAAATATTTTAAGATTTTCAGTTGTTGCTTGTTTGCTCGTTTTCATTTAAAGAGAAGAATTTTTTTTTTTTTTTTTGTTGTTGAAAATATTGGAATCACTCAAGAAAACAGACTAATAAATACCACAAACATTCACTTGTTTAAATGCTAAACTCCATCCATTTCTTCATATTTGTTCTTAATAGATTTGTTTGAAACAAACCATGTTAGTGATTGTCCAAGGAAGAAAATAAAAAAATTTTAAAAATAGGAAAAAACATCAAATAAATCAAAACACATCAACAAGGTGACAATGATTTGTGATTGATAATAAGGAGCAAAAAATACTTGGTTCTCACCTTCAGTGATTATCTGTGAATACTGATGGTGATAATAAAAGACAATACTAAAATTGTAGTGCATATACTATGGTTGAGTTGGCATTTATATGCAGAAATGATAAAATCTCTTCAGTTTTGTATTTTATGACTTTGGAAATTTTTTGACTGTTCAAAGTTTTATCCCCCCCCCAAAAAAAAAATCCAAGGAAGAATGTTGTGGAAATTGATTGGTCTAGGAAAACGGTCTTTCTTCTTTTTTCCTGTTTTGTGTGTATATCAAAGAATTTGGAAGAAAAAAAGAATTTATCAAGATGGAAAAAAAAAACTAGACAATTACGCCAAGTACACAGATACAAAAATTTATGCCACATATACAACTACCAAGGTGTTAATTGAAGCAAGATATGGTTTGGAAGCATACATATATATATATGAATGTATACACACACTTAGTTTTATTAAATGGAGAGTGAGAGAGACAGAACCTCTTTTCTAAATTTCTCATTTCCCGACAAGATTTATGGATACATACAAAAACGAAAGACAAATTTATGCATTTAAATAAATTAAACAATTCTGTTTAAATCTAAAAAAATAAAATGAAGTAAAATAATAAAATTTGATATTTTATGGTGACTGATATCTTAAACCTTAAAGCTACAAAGAAAACTGCAATTCTCTCTATATTTGCTACAAATATTCAGCCAAAGGTGACCATATTTTTGCATGGTTCAATGTGATAAATGTATTCTTTTTTTTTTACAAATTTTCAGCTATTAATATTTTACAAGAGAAAATTAATATTCATTATGAATTGTTCAATTCCTTCTTTATAATACATATAAAGAAACATTAGTAGCTTAGACTTCTGTATATCTAGCTGTTTTATTTTGAAACATCAGTTTTTTTCCAGGCTTATTAATACTTTATATTTCATAAATATCTCCCCATCTAACCCATGCTATCATGGAAAAACAGATGTTAAAATGAACAATCTCATATTTCTAGTATTATTTATTAAGATAATGTCACTTAAAACCATATTCATTATAACTGCGTTACAATATTATTGCACCATAATAAGCATTATATCAATATTAACTGTATGCCATATACAACTGGTTTTTCGCCAGTATAGATTTATCTGAGTTAACTACCATCATTTTAAAGTTGTTCATAAACTAGAGACATCTAGAAATTTTATTTTAAATGTTCATTTGTTTTTATAGATATCAAACATTTTATATTCAAAATTAAATTTAAAAATCATTCTGAAATTTTTATTTTAAATATGTTTTTTTTAACAAAATAAAAAAAAATTGTAAAATTAAAACTCCCTTTTTTAAACAAAATTAATTATTATTATTAAGGTGGTGAGCTTGCAGAATTGTTAGCTCCCTAGACAAAATGCTTAGCAGCATTTCTTCTGGCTTTACATTCTGAGTTCAAATTCCACTGAGGTTGACTTATTTTATCAATCCACAAAAGGTTGAAAGGCAAAGTAAGCCTAGCACTGGGGTCAATGTAATCAAGTAGCATCTCCTCCAAATTTTCAGGCTTTGTGCCTATTGAAGAATTATTATTATTATTGAGTGAGAGAGCAGCACACACCATCAAAATGACGCTGGAGTACAAATATACGAAGATTTATTATCATTATTATTATTATTATCAGTAGTAGTAGTGCTGTAATTATCATGGGAATAATAATTGACTCCTAAGATATTTTATAACTTATTGAATTAAGAAATCATTTATAATATTACTGGTGTAGTTGTTTGTGTGTTTAAGTGTTATGCTTCCAACACCATTAGCTATGGAAAGAAATCTATAATATAATGAAGCAAGTTTAAGTGTTAGAATTTCAGCCAACCATAACCATGGAACTACAGCAAAAACATAATCAAAATTTTTAACATAATAAAACAAGTTCAAATTTTATGCTTTAAAACATCCTTAACAATGTGTTAATGAAAGTGAGAACTAATTGAAATTTTTAACATAACAGTTGGAAAAAAATCTATAAATTTATGCATCAAAATAGAAATAAGAAAATTTATAACAACAGATAATTTCCACGAGTCCCACTAGTTATTATTATTATTTGTCATGGCTTATGAGAAATATATTAACAGGCTCTTTTCTTATATCAAATTAAATAAAGTACATTTTGGAAAAGATGCATAAAACTACTTAAGTTTAACAAATACCTGGTGAGATTGCTCTAAGAATATTTATATATTGCTGTTTGCTCGTACATACTCATGTTCATCTTTTGAGGCAATTTGTCAATGTCCTTTACATAAGTAGTTGTATACTATTCCAGTTGTATCAATTATGTCATACTATCTTCAATTCATTAGCTAACTACATTTTCTATAAAATAACTTTTAATTTATTTCTGTTTTCTTCTCTTTTGTAGCTAAATTTATTATTTATAACTATATAAACAGTATCAAACTGGTGTCACTTGGAGATTTGTTTTCTTAAACCTTTCCATATCATCATCATCTCCATCATCTTCACCATCATCACTTTCATCAGTTAAAATACCAATCCCATTTATTGAGTATAAATTTCTTTCCAACCCTACACCATAAAATTTCTAGAGTGATCAGTCAACTGCAAACAATGATTCTATTGCTATAATTTTCACAAGTATAACTCTAAATATGTGTGTGTGTGTGTGTGTGTGTGTGTGTGTGTGTATGCATGTATGGGTGAGTATGTGTGTGTGTGTGTGTATGCATGTATGGGTGAGTATGTGTGTGTGTATGTATGAGTGAATGTGTATGTATGTTTATAAGAATGTGCATATGTGTATAAGAGTGTGTGTGCATGCATGAGAGTGCATATGGGCATGTGTCGCTGAGTGTGTAAGAGGTGTGTGTAAATGAGAGCATATAAAAGTTTCTGTATGTGTGTGAAGCCAGCAGTGACAGTAAGACAATTGAAAGACTTGATTAAACAAAAATATAATATTCTCATTGCCTTCTCTTTCAAAGAGGATTTACACACACACATATACCACTACTTTCATATATAAATACTAACACTACAGCTTGAACTGGTAATACACACATTCAAACAAACATATACTGCTATATTCATATATAACTACTACTGCTACAACTTAAACTAGCAACAAAACACATACATATACACATGTACATACATACTATTACATATATAAGCTTCAATAAGCAACACAGACATACATACATTCTACTACATTCATATATATAACTACCATCACTACTGTTTAAACAAGCACACACACATATCACTACTACAGTTTTTAACTAGCAACATACATGCACAGACACATATGCACACATACATGTATATACCTCAACACATTGCTAGTTTTAAGCCAATTAGACAGATTTATTCAAATTGGGCCCCGCACACTGACAATTCTCTAATTGGACCCCACACTTCCTAGTGCCAGCCTTGCCTCAACATTAACAATCATACTGAAATCGAGCCCCTGACATTAGTGATCCTTATAACTTCAAAGAAGATAATAATTTCGCTCAGAATCACCATCTCAGTAATACTCCATCTGTACATGTTTTCTTTGGAGAAGAATTGTTTGCATCAACAACCTGAAAATCCCCTTTTTGTTGTTTGGTCAGCTTTCTGCTGTGTGACCCTAAAAAGAAAATTGATTTTAAACAGTCCCTTTGTAGACATGACTACACGAGAATACAGCTGTGAGAACAACATGGAGTAAGAAGCATGATGAAGGAACATGTATCAGGGCTATGTAAGTAGAACAAATGATCATCAAGAGCTTGGAGTAGTACCAAGATTATTATTATAGTTTCAATTAACAACACTGATTAATATTAATTATTCCTTGCTGGCCTTGTGCCTAAATTTGAAATCTATATTAATTATTCTTTCAGTAATTTAATGTAGAAAGAATGTGAAGAGCAGTAAGACACTTCTGCTTGTTCCTGTCTTAGTATTTACTGTATCAATACAGTTACCCTTTTCCCACCATTTCTGGTTTCTCCTCTCTCTAATATAAGATATTTAAAAAATTTTGAAGTGTATTTTGATGGACTAGCTTTGTATGAATTATATAATGTACTGTTATCTTGTTGATAAGATCAGCACACAAAAAAAAGCACTAAATTCAGCAAGAGATAAATATTACTTAATGAATACAGGAGTTATACATGAGCTACTTCAAGTTTCATGCTTGGATTGTGCAGTAATTGGATAGGCTTAAGAGGTTTGCATCACCACCATGAGGTACTAGACTCAATTTTACTGCATGCATCATGGTCAAGTGTCATTTTCCATAGCCTCAAGTCAACCCATTTCTTGTGAGAAGAAACTGGCTATATAGAGACTGTACTGAAGCCTGTTAGGTGGATTATACTTGTAATTCAAAAAGTACAGCCTTGTCACACACACTGTATCATACTGATTCTGCCAGAGAATTATGTTAAGGGTATACATGTCTGTGGAACACTCAACTACTTACATGTTAATTCAGTTGACTGAATCCTCATCATTGAATGACAGAGGTCCCCCACCAGAGTTTCTATAAGAACAATGTCACCAGAACTCTTGAACTGAAGTTATCAACCCATGGCTTTCAAGTGACATCCTGTACATGGAGATCTTCAAAGTTATAAATGCTTGGATAATAATAATTCTGATTTTATAAAAAATTTTGGTTATATAATATTGAAAACATTATTATTATTAAGGCAGCAAGCTGGCAGAATCGTTAGCATGCTGGGCAAAATGCTTAGCAGCATTTAGTCTGTCTCTTACGTTCTGAGTTCAAATTCAGCCAGGGTCGACCTTGCTTTTCATCCTTCTTGAGTCAATAAAATAAGTTCCAGTTTAACACTGGGGTCGATGTAATCAACTAAAACCCCTCTCTCGAAATGGCTAGCCTTGTGCCTAAATCTGAAACCATTATTATTATTATTATTATTATTATTTAAGGTGGTGAGCTAACAGAAACTTTAACATGCTGGACAAAATGTTAAGTGGCATTTCATCCATTTTTACATTCTGAGCTAAAATTCTACCAAGGTTGATTGTTACTTTTTGGGAGGGGGGAGGGGGCAATAAAATAAGTACCAATCAATTACTGGGGTCCATGTAATTGACTTCCCTTCCCCTCAAAAACTGCTGGCCTTGTGCCAAAATTTGAAAATATTATTATTATTATTATTAAGGCAGTGAGCTGGCAGAATCGGTTAGCACACTGGGCAAAATGCTTAGAGGCCTTTCATCCGTCTTTATGCTCTAAGTTCAAATTCCACCAAGGTTGACTTTGCCTTTCATTCTTTTGAGGTCGATAAAATAAGTATTAGTTAAGCACTGATGTTGATGTAATCGACTTTCCCCTTCCCCTCAAGGCTGTTGGCCTTGTGCTCAAATTAGAAAGAATTATTATTGAAAATAAAGAAATCATTCTTATTCAGAATCTGTCAATAATTTAGTTGCATTTTGAGAGATTATTAAAATCAATAAAAATTTTACAAATTTATTCATGAATAAAGTAAAAAAAAGTAACGATGACAAACTTTTTTTTATAAAACAATAATTTTTCAGCCCCAAACAATCAGAATATGAATGGAAGAAATAAAATGAAAATTAACGAATAATTTAATAATATATTTAAAGTAATTAAGAAAAATTATAAAAAATATTTTGACTCGTGTTTTACATGTTAAATAATTAAGAATAAAATTAACAAAAAGTAATGAACAAAAGAAATTTAAGTCAAAGAATGAAAATGACTGAAAATATTTATTAGTGAGAAGGCTGAAGTAATATCATTAGGATTGATAAAGTTTTTATATTGATTTATTTTTAATTAGTGATGTGGGTAAAAATTGTCTAAGGTAGTGTAGAGGTATAGTACACTGAATTAACACCTAGATATTACTGGTACTATTTTAATGACACAAGTAAGAAGAAAGGCAAATCTATCACTTAGGCAGGTTTATAGTAATAACTGATTCTAAATAATAATGATTTAATTTCAATAATGATAATAATAATCTTTTCTATTAAAAGCACAAGGCCTGAAAAATAATAATAATAATCCTTTCTATACTGGGCACAAGGCCTGAAATTTTCGGGGATGGGGATAGTCGATTCAATCGA
>JAOPUL010005356.1:46242729-46253135 GCA_027564515.1 Octopus rubescens
CAGTTTCCAGTCAAACCGTCTAACCCAAGCCTGCATGGAAAAACAGACGTTAAATGATGATGATGATGATGATGATGTGTATGTGTGTTAATGTCTCCTTGTCTTGATATAACACAATGGTTGTAAACGAGCATCCCTGTCACACAATTAGTGTCCATTTCCAATCTTCTATGAAATCATGCTCAGTGAAGGTTGGTGACAGGAAGGGCATCCAGCTATAGAAAATCTGCCATGACAAATTCTTTCCAGCCCATGCGAGCATGGAAAAGTGGATATTAAAGCAATGATGAATCAGAGGGTAAGGCAGTGCTCACAATACTTCACAGTGCCTCCAAGACTTGTAGGAGAGCCTGATTGCTTGCAGCAGAATGGATTCAAAGTGCCAGGTGATAGTGTTAAAAAAATGGATTAAGCCTGCTACCTAAGTGGGCCATGGTGGAATTCAACCTCAGAATGCAAAGAACCAAGACACGAAGTTTAAACTTCTTACAGTTTTGCCTATCCACTATCCAGGGTTGGTAATTTTTATTCACTCTAAAAGGATGAAAGGCAAAGTTGACCTTGACAGGATTTGAACTCAGAGAGCAGAGTTTTGAGTTACTGTGAGGCATTCTATCCGATGCTTCAATGACTTGACCAATTAACCATCTCAAGCTAGTTCACTGCCTCAAGCCAAGTTATTGCCTTAAACCACTTTGTTACCTTAAACTGATCAGTTGCTTTATACCAACAGACTGCCTTAAGCCAATACATCACATTAAAGCAATTTGCTGCCTTAAGCTGCTTCAATACCTTAAATCAATCAACTTGTGTAAATTTAACATTTACACTAGCCATGTCTGGTTCAAATATTCTACCTGTTTTATATTCAAACTGGTCAGATATGGCCAATCCATTGCCTTAAGCTGATTCATTACCTTAGTTACAAACAAAAACTGAGATGTAAGAGAATTTTAGAATCTATTCAAAGGAGAAAGGACAACCTATAAAACATGAATCTATTCAAAGGAGAAAGTACAACCTATAATCCATGTAGATTAATGAGTTTGAGGAATTTTAAAAAAATGTTTTTTCTTTTGATAACAGTTACGTTAATTGAAAAACTTACCAAATGGAGCCCAGCTTGAATTTGATGAATTTTGATGGAGTACATTCTGTAAATTAAATGATATATTTTCAGTTGAAATATTTGAATTATAAAATATGAACTAATACACAATGGCTGACAGTGTTTTCTATGTTTTGATTTGTGTTCCTTAGTTAAACATCTTGAATCAGACAGAGTAAAGTCTTACCCCTACCCTCCAAAGAAAAAAAAAACTTTAATAATCTCCAACAAAAAATAAAGTAAATAAAAAATGATTGCAGTCACTACAGGTACAGGCATAGTTATGTGGTTGAGAAGTTTGCTTCCTAACTACACGGTTTGGGGTTCAGTCCCAATGCATGGCACCTTGGACAAGTGTCTTCTACTATACCTCAGACCAACTAAAGCCTTGTGAGTGGATTATGTAGATGGAAACTGAAAGAAGCCCATTACATACATGTATGTATGATTGTGTCTTCTCATCTTGACATTGTGTGATAGTTGTAAATAAATGCCACTGTCATACAAGCAGTGTTATTCATTTCCAGTATCCTTCAAAATCTTTTCTGGCTATGGAGAAACATTACCTTGCTTGGAAACTGGTGAAGGTTGGTAGCAAGAAAGGCATCCCACTATAGAAAATGTGCCTCAATCTGACCCATGCAAGCATGAAAAAGTGGACTTTACAACACCATTGATGGTGATGTTAACTCTTAAACACTCAAGGACATTAGTTAACTAGCCAGTAGTGGCTACTTAATCGATCACTACCCACATTTATTGGGTTACTATATGAAATTTCTACCTATTCCTTTTCTACATATGGAACATAGTTCCTTCTATAATGGCAGTAGAGGCTCTGCTAGGTTTATTTTGAGGTGGTTTTGCTTTTAGGCTTAGAATTTCCTTTCTAAATCCTTGATAATTTCAGTTGTGAAATCTAGGTCATCAATATACAGGAATTCCTAGGGACAGCTGGTCTAAACACTTTTGATACAAATCTGGTCAAGACTGCTTCTAGTTCTATGATACAAACTTCATGTTTTTAAGTGATCTAAATTAAACACTCCCATCAAAATTTCATGTTAATTTATGTTCCACACAGCAGCTTAATAATGGCAAAGTTATTTAGATAAATTTTTCATTATTTTCAAAATTAAATGAAGCTAAGACAGTGTAACAGAATATGTTAACAAAAGGGTCAAAGTCTCATGTTATGGCCTGGAGATGGGAGGTGTGGGTGGGTGTTTGGGTAAGAACTGAGTTTTGATAGACAACAACCTGTCAGTTAGATTTCACATTGATCTCCTTGTTAACTCTCACCTTGCAAACAACACCTCTGCACATGGCTTGCTCAGCTTTAACAAGCCATTCAACTAATCCTAGTTTTCTTAGCAATCACCTGACTACTGAGTATGGGGCTCTGTCAAAGCCTTTTCTGGGTCAACAAATGTAAAGAGTAAAGTGATATACTCCTAGGTAAGTTCTTCTGAAGTTGTCTCATTCAGTAGGAAGACAGCATTAGTGGTACCTCATCTTTGCAAACACACTCAGACTGCATCACATCTCTTCAGTTGTGCTATAAACTTTTTCTGTTACATTCATAACATCATCTGTCAATTTGATGCTTCAGTAATTTCCTTTCTCATGCATCTCCTTCGATCTTACAACAGTTGACAATCACACAACTGCATCAGTCTGTACTATGTGATTTATGCCAATGTCTTATATTACCACCACACACATTAGTGAGGTATATGTGTATTGGGAAAATGTAGGTTATTGTGCATGCGGGTATTTTGAAAATACCTCACGGAGTGATGTAACGACTGCCTTGCATAGTTACGGGTTGCCATTTGGCAAGGGATAGCACCTGTTTAGTCATGCTGCCAGGGATATGGTGAAGTCATGGGACTGCAGCGTGGCAGATTGTGAAGAGGTAGCAGAAGAGCTCAACATTGATGCTGAGCAGAGAAATCCTAGAAGATCAATGGTCAGGATCACCAAGCTCTATCAAGAGAGCAAATGCAATGTATCCATAGGGGGGACGTCCATGGTTGTGTAATCAGCTAATGAAAGATTGTGATTCAAGCTCCCAATTCAAATTCATAATAACGGAATTGGATGGTGAGAGAGGGTCATGGGAATCTGTGAAAGCAGCACGACCAAAAAGAAGAAGGATCATAAAACAGTGATATTGGAAATTTTATCACTTAACTTCTCTCATCCCACCACCTGTATAACAAGGTAGGTACCAGATCCATCCAACTTATCAAGTGCTGGTGCCACAATAAAATGTACCCGTACACTGCGTAAAGCTATTGGTGTTAGGAAGGGCATCAAACCACAGAACCATGCTAAAATTATAATGTGTGAGCACGATGTAACCCAGAACTGTTTAGAAGATCAATGACTGTAATAACAAACTGACTTAGACTGTGACGATCTGTCCAACCCATGTTAACATGAAAAAGTAAACAGGAAATGATGATGACAATAAGGATAATGATGGGCTAAAACTGTATTAAAGAATATTTGTTATTGTGAGTATTAAGGCAGTAAGTTAAAACTGTGTTGAAAATGCAAATAATTCTGTGTTTGTGTGTATGTTGAGCATTAAGACAGTGTGGTATGACTATTTTGTAGGCTCTCTATCACTGTGTGTATATAATGATGATTAAAACAGTGATGTATGTTTGTATGTACTGGAGAATGTAGGTTATTCTGTTTGGTGATCAGTAAGGTAGTAAGATAAAGCTATATGTAAGAATGTAGGTAATTATATAAGGTGATGACATCAGAGACACTGTCATATGACTGGTTAGAGAATAAAGGTTATTATGTGACAGGTTATCAGTTACTCAGTGTGAGGTATGATTTCATTAATGAATGTATGATGATGACGACGATTAAAGTATTGTAGTATCATTATCCGGGAGAAAATATGCTGTGTGTGATGATGATTAAGTTATTGAGGTTGGCCTTCTAAACGATTCTGGGTCACATCATGCTCACACATTATATTTTTGGCATGATTCTGTGGTTTGATGCCCTTCCTAACTCTTGGAGAATATAGGTTATTGTGTAAGTAAGAATCATTAAGACAGTGAGATATGACTGTATTGGAGAATGTAGTTTATTGTGTATGGAAGGATCATTAAGACAATGAGATGTGATTGTATGAGATGATTAAGACACTGCAGTATCATTGTACTAGAGAAAATATGTTAACCGTGTACATAGCTAAATGGTTGTTGAAATAGTGGTAGTGATAGAGGGTAGGATATATATTATATATATGGGAGATCTCATGCCCATTATATTTCTGATTGTCTCCATCAATTGTAGAATGTAGGGTATTGCATATGTTATTTTTTAGGGGTTTTGTTGATACCTGGTTATGCGGGTATTTTGAAAATACCTCAGAGAGTGATGACCATGCCATGCATAGTTATAGGCTGCCCTTTGGCAAGGCATAGCACCCGCTCAGTCATCCCGCCAGGGATATGGCCAAGTCATGGGACTTCAGCATAGCAGATTGTGAAGAGGTAGTGGAGGAATCCTAGAAAATCAATGGTCAGGATCACCGAGCTCTATCAAGAGAGTAACTGCAACACATCCATAGGGGGTGGCGTTCGTGGTTGTGTAATCAGCTAATGAAAGATTCACTATGACTCAAGTTCCTAATTCAAATTCATAATAATGAAATTGGATGGCAATGAAGAGGCGTGGGAGTCTGCAAAAGCAGCAAAAAAAAAAAGTTGATACCATCAACCACCATACTTGATTGGTATTTTATTTTATTGACCGCCAAAAGGATGAATGGCAAAGCTGACCTTGATAGAATTTGAACTCAGAATGTAAAAAGCTGGAAGAAATACTTGAAAAGTTTTGTTCAACTGTGCTAATGAATCTGCCAGCTCACCACCTTAATAAATAATGGCTTCAAATTTTGGCACAAGGACAGCAATTTTAGTGGGAGATGATAAGTTGATTACATTAATTTCAGTACTCAAACAGATGCAAAGCAAATTGACCTTGGAAGGATTTGAACTTAGAACATAAAGAGCCAGAAGAAATGCTGCTAAGCATTTTGCCAGGCACACTAACAACTCTGCCAGCTTGCTGCCTCAATAAATAACAATAATTCCTTCATTTAATAATAATTGTCTCTAATAAATAACAATAAGTCCAACCCATGCCAGCATGGAAAACAGACGTTAAAGGATGATGATGATGATGAATTCCTTCATTTAATAATAATTGTTTCTAATTTAGGCACAAGGCCAACAATTTTGACTGGTACTTTATTCTATCAAACTCTAAAAGGATGAAAGGCACAGTTGACCTTGACTGGATTTGTAATTGTAAAGAGCTGGAAGTAACACAGAAAAGCATTTTTTCTGATGCTCTGATGCTTCCGTCAATCTGGGGTTTAAAGGTTGAGCATTGCAAGGATTTAGAATTCAAAACAAAAGTTTTCAGTTTCAAATTGAAGAAAGAAAAGTTAACTTACCTTAACTACACTGATGGGTTTCCTTGAAAGATGATATGATGAATAGCATAAAAAAGTAGATACCATAATGAAGGCTTTATATCTGCAAAGAACAGCATCATCATTAGATTCTGGTTTATGAAGTGTGAGTGTGTGTTTGTGTATCTATGTACTTATCTATGTTTACCTATGAAAGAGCTTTGTTATAAGATGACAGTTTGTTTAGAGACACACCTGACAAAATTTCATCTTTTAATCATCTCCAGTTGGCTGTTAATACTTTTCTAGCAAATTAAATATTAAGATTTCCTTACTGTCTGGTTTATGTGCTACAGTTTTGCTCCCCCAACCCCACCGTCTGTCTTCTCTTCATTCCACGGCAAAGTAACTTCTATGTAATTTCTTTGCCAACTCAATGTATCAGCCAAATTTCACATAACAAACTACCATGTGGTCCCTTAAAATAAGGAGCACATGTTTTAAATATTAAATCTCAGAACAAGATACCTCAATTCAGACAGTCCCAGCAAGAAATACAGACAACTCCAGCTACTTTGTTCAATCAGCTAGCCCCATATGTATAACTCACAAAAGTTATTCAACATCAAACAACTTTCTTGTTTTTTCAAATGCAATACTTTACTCCCAAAAGTAGTATTGTGATCACTAACCTCTTGTTCATAGTTTCATTTCAAACATCACTATAGTGATGAAATATCCAAAATTGAATGCTAAAAAGCATCTTAAATCAAATATTTTAAATGTACAGATATAATATGGGTTGAATGTTTGTCTGGTTATAGTTTGTAGTAATGCTACCCTTAAACTTAGGACTAACGTATCTCTATTTTAAAGGGAGTAGAAGTTTGTTGAAAGCCAGTTGGTTATATTGAGCTGGTTGTGCAACTTTCATGCTGACTTAAGCAAATTTAAGGTTTCACTACTAGGAAGACTATCCAGACATAAAATATCAGCTTTAACCCATTTGATACCAGCCCATCTGAGATAGCCCATGGTTGAATTATACAAATTCAGTGTTTTAAAGTGATCTAAATTAAAACCTTCCATAAAAATTTCATGATAATTTACGTTCCAAGCAACAGCTTCATAATGACAAAGTTATTTTAGTAAATTCTTCATTATTTTTAGAATTGATTGAAACAAAAGAAGCCATGTTTTAACAAAAATATGGTTAAAGCGATCTACATTAAAACCTTCTATCAAAATTTCGCGTTAATTTATGTTCCAAACACCAGTGTAATAATGGCAATGTTATTTTACTAAATTCTTCATTATTTTCAAAATTAATTGAAAGAAAAGTCTTCTTTTTTTTACAGAAATATGGTAACAAAAGAGTTACGCATACAAATAACTGCTTAAATTTGAATATTTATTTAACCAGTGCTATAGAAACACTGATAACTGTTTTTCAAAATAGCTACCCTAATTTCAAATATGAGAATTGTCAGAACAAATGAACAACAATATATTTCTTAAGATTTATATTAGCCCCTTTGATACTAACTTGTTTGACACCACTTCTGGTTTTAGCACATAAAACCTCATATTTTAAAGAGTTCATATGTTAATTAAAACCTTCCATGAAAATTTCATATAAGAAAACTTTTATTAAATCATGTTACAAACACCAACTAAATGAGTGGTTCTCAATCATGTTTTGCCTATTGATATCTTTATGAAATATACAGGTAAAATATTCATGTTAGGCAAATGAGAACAGCTAGCAACCACACAGGACAGATGATTTTATATTTAACGAAACACACATCTGTTACATTGTTTGAAGGAAAATCTATATCAGTAAAATTGTTTGATTTGAAAATCATTAATCTCCTTCAAAATAAAAACCTGTTTATTGATCCCCCTCCTCTATGCATGATGATGTCTCTGGGACCACTAACCTGGGATGATCCCAGCCCCATCAAACAAGAACAAGCAGCAGCAGAATATTGCAGTTTTACACGGGCAGATGATGGTCTGGCATCTTTCATCTGGATAAATTATAGGGGGAACTTGAAATTCCTGTGGCTGCCAGGCTAGTTCACTGTGCCACCACAGGTAACATTCTGTGTACTGTGTGTTTACATGCATTATTTACACTGCATTAGTTAGTTGTGATACCAAAATTTTAAAGAGTTTCTCTACTTATTTAGCTTAAAGTTACTCTTAGCTATGGCTACTACAAGCAAAAGAAATGAGAGCATCAGTGGTTGTGTCAAATGTAAACTACAAATGTTTAAAGAAGAATGTAAAAAAACCAAAAAAAACCCAAAAAAAACTGCTCCTCATTCAGGAACCACAGAGCAAGATATCAAGAGTTGAATTAAAATCACAACAACCTCACAACTGTTGGTGTCATGAAAAAAATGTACTCAGCACACACTGGAAAGTGATTAGAATTTGGAAAGACATCTAGCCATTGAAACTATACCAAGGCTGATACTGGAACTCGACGCAGTCCTGTGGGCCGTCGGATCCTGTCAAACTGTCCAACCTATGTCAGCATGAAGACAGGTGTTAAATGATGATGATGATGATGTAACCAAAGAAATAAATACGGAAATAACTTTCTCTCATCTCTGACAACCTTTAACTCACTTTTATATATTATCATCAACAAAGCAGACAAAGTAAGATTTTGTTACAATTTTAATAATCTTAAAACCCCAGTACAAAGTTTTTATCAAACCATAAACTTCAAGTATATTTCAGTTTCTTCATTAAAAATATATTCAGCTGCTTAAGGTTTGCAACACACAATATATATATATCTACACATCTGGCGCCTTGCTGTATTCAAGAAGACCCGCCTACCACAGCAGAATTATTAATGCTCCTTTCCCAGCTGAAGAGGTTTTTGCCTTAAAGAGCCCTTGTGCTGGTCCATGTACAAGGCACCTGTGCCGGTCCACATACAAAGCACCCATGCTGGTGCCATGTAAAATGCACTCATGCTGGTGCCAGATAAACAGCACCCAGCACACTCTGTAAAGTGGTTGGTCTTAGGAAGGGCATCCAGCTATAGAAACCAAGCCAAATCAGATTATTATGTTAAAACTAAGACAATAGGGATAAACACGCTAGTCATACCATTCATAAATTACAGCTTCAACATAATTAATAAAATGGAAGATTAGTGAATTGAGAAACTTAGAAAAAACAGAAAACTATTAACAGCATACTGAAGTCACCACCCCAAAGCAGACACAAACAGAATATATCTACCCTGCTCAGAAGGAGGTCACAGCCTGACACAAATAGAGAACTACTATAAAATAACAATAGTTAGACTAGAAAAATACCTAGAAACAAAAAGTTGAAGACTACTACATGTAATAAAGTAACACGAAAAAAAGAAAATGCTTTTCTCTATACACAAGGAGGTGACAAAATACAAAACAGAAACAAACTACACTGATATACTGATCTCAGATGACAACAGCAGAAATCGTCAAAGAGACAAAAAACATAAAAACAGAAGTATAAAACATACTAAAGAAGTAATGGAAAAAAAATCACTTCATGGCCAATACCCTGCAAGGCTTGACAGAGAAGAAGTGAGCCTAAGTAAAGCCAACAATGGCTTAAAAGCTCTGGACTAAAAGCAGAAATGGAAGGGCTGATTCTCGCTGCACAAGACCAATGCCTAACCACAAACAATTATAAAGCAAAATAATGAAAACAGGCCCTAACACCAAATGCAGAATGTGCAACCAACACAATGAGACAGTTGACCACATCATCTCTCGCTGTCCAGTCCTTGCCAAGTCCGAATATATATATACAAACATAACTGAGTAAGAAGTTATATCCCCTGGACAATATGCCAACACTAGAACATAAAAACTAACAAGTAATGGTATAAACATGTGCCATACAAGGTACATGACAATATGACCAGGCCACAATCATCTGGGATATGCCTGTTCAAACTGATAAAGAAATAAAAGCTAATCGTCCAGTCATAATAATCAAGGATTGGAAGAAAAAACATCTGCTTGCTGATAGACATTGCCAAAAAAGAAGTGGAGAAGTTCTCAAAGTACAAAGACCTCAAAATTGAAGTATTCGAGATGTGGAGCATGAAGGGGAAAATAATACCAGAAATAATTGGAGCACTGGGTATGATAAAAAGACGTATGAACAAAAACGTAGAAGCTATACCTGGACACCCAACACTACACACTATCCAAACCCTGCTAAGAACAGCCCACATCCTATGCAAGACACTATCAATTCAATAATACAGCTCAAACAAAACAATCCACAAACACAAGACACACTCTATACAGTAAATATCCAATAAATTAAAAAGCCACCACAACATGTACTCTACAGGCCAGATACCCAACAGAAGAACATAACTCACATTACACACACAACACACACAACACACAATACAAACACTAATACAACAAAATGCTGCAACCAGACCCCATAACTGATGCACTACAATACCAGAAAGAGTTTGCACTCCTCAAACAACGAAAAAGAACACACAGTTTTGCACACACCCCAGTAGAAACTTACATGAAACTACCAAATGTTGAATAATGATAATAAAACTAATATTGACATGAGGGCAGAGCATGCCCAAAAAACTGCTCTACTGGGGACAGCTAGGTTTTGAGATTGGTGCTTGGGTGCTGAGTATCTTCCACAATACTTAACATCAAAGTACCAAGTCTTATAATTTGCGGAAAAAGGCTCTGTGAAACCTCTGACAGGAGGTTCTAAATCTCTACTCCCTTGGACGTAGGAGATTGCGCGGAGATCTTATCCTCGTCTACAACATCCTCCGTG
>JAOPUL010005356.1:46284389-46299225 GCA_027564515.1 Octopus rubescens
GACGGGCTTCTTTCAATTTCCGTCTACCAAATCCACTCACAAGGCTTTGGTCGGCCCGAGGCTATAGTAGAAAACACATACCCAAGGTACCACGGACTGAACCCGGAACCATGTGGTTTAGAAGCAAGCTTCTTACCACACAGCCACGCATATATAAGGCACTCATTGAAACAGTTTGTCTGTTACCGAATGTAACTGATGTTAGTTTCTAAATAGACAGCAGCTTATTTCTCTATGTGGGATGCAGACTCATACTTTGTAAGACTTTAGAAGTTCTATGTAGTTGTTTTTTTTTTAAGTTTAAAAAAAATATTTTTATCCTCTCTCTTCTATCTACTTTTCCTTCCAGAAATCGTTGCTGATAGCGATACCTCTGTTAATATAGTATTTTCTTTCTTTCCTCCATAGATAACTATGGCGTTATTCATTTCTTTAAAAAAAAAAATATTCCCAAAATTACTCGTGACTTGCCTGTCTATATACCAACTGAAAAATTTCAGATTTTTGTAACTTATTATTATCATTGTTTTTTTCATACATAAATCGTTTCTCAGTTAATACATGTGACTTTTACATGTTGCTTCGCTCACTGGCGTGTATATGTTTTGTTTTTCACTAGATTTTGTCCTTATGTACATTCCCAAAGAAAATTAATTGACGTTAATACCTCCCGCTCACTTTTATAATCGCTGTCACTCCTCCCCGTCAAGTATTTCTAAATGGTTGATAGAGGGGTGTGTGAAATATTTACTGTCCAGTTCAGGAGTGATGTTCATACAATGTTAGATATTCTTTGCGGTAGCTGCTCCCCCAGAAACAGATTATATATTACTAGAATATGCAGGATTTTGCCTGGTTGTTGGTGATGGTTTCTCTTCACATTTGTCATGTTGGAAAACTTCAGATTTTGATCGTTTCGTTTTCGTCTCTGTCTAAAATCTCCCCGTGATAAATGACGTTTGAGAAGTGTTATTTTAGCTTACAGGTTATGATTTGGCCCACATATTCATTGCATCTTGTTCCTAAGCAAGCTTCTATTTATTTTCCCTTTCATCTCTCACTCTCTTTCTCCTTCCCTGCACACAAACAGTCTTGTGTAAACACTACTTATAAACATAAACACTGTGGGATAAAGAGCAATCTTATTGCAAGATGATCATAAGAGAATATCCTTCCTCCGTAGCTAACATATTAGCTGTACGATCACCATTGTTTTGATGTTCAATGACTTGATAATCTGTTAACATTATCCCGGGATGTGTGCTTATTTCCTGCAGTGAGTACGTTTCAAAATAAATATTTTTCTTTACTTGATAAAGATGCAGCCTTCTTATGTTCTCCTTGATTTTAGTTATCTGAATGTTGGGTGAGGATTACAGTGTTACAGCATAATTTGGATTGTTACACTGTTCTTAGGAAACGAAAGAGACCTTCTTCAGAACTGTTCCAAAGAGAGTTCCTTGTTGGGAATATGAAATATTTAGTAAAGAAATTTGGAATTTGATTGCAATGAAGGTGATTTGCATTGAGCGGTTTAGATATTGGTGGCATTTAAGAGCCATTGTAATAGTAATTATAGGAGGAGAATGGACATACAAATTAACAGAAGGTTTTTTTTTTTTACATCTTTGTAATGAAACTTTTGTATCAGGCAGTGATCAGCGTAGATCGAGAAGCAGGGCTCCAGCTCCAACAAGCATGTTTGTATTTTGTAAAGGATTAGGAGTTGATTAGGGGGTCTTTAGTAATATTTGGCTCCGAAGAAGAAACCTAATATTCTTTACGGCAATTTCAAATATGTTAAATGTATTGGCCTAATTAAGAAATTAGTGAATTGCTATTATTATAGGTTGTTAAATATTGACTTAATAGTTAATGAATGCTGGCATTTATTAACAAAGTTTACAGGATAATTTATTCATATTTGTCTTTATAAGGCATTTGAAAAAATAAATTATTTCCTTTACATAAATAATTAGTTCTTATCGATAAACTCTATTGTAAATAGATTTGATTTTACTCTGGTTTTTAACTATCAGTTTTAAACTTTGGACAAGGATTCTAAATTCAATAACATAGACAAAAACTGAATAAAAACTTATCAGCTTAGTGTTTTATGGATACAATATTTTATATCTGTATTTCATCCTTTTGTAAATTATATTTAATTATCTTTGATTGATAACAGTAAATCATTTTCAAAAATATTTGTTGTGTTTATTTTTTTTTCTTTTAACATTAATTATAGTCATATGAAAACGAAAACCAGTAAAACAACATATACAGTTTGTGTGTGTGTATTAAGATACTTTATTAATGAAAAAGCCCTGAAAAGTGAAAGAAGGGTGACAAAAGAAATTTACATATATTATTTGTATATGTTTATATTGAAAGAGAGCCTCTTCATGCAAGATTGCTGGGAGGTGAGGCCTCCCTGTATTGAGCGCTACATACCCTTCGTAGCAGCCTCCCCCCCCTTCATATCGAGGATGGTCCAGGGCAATCGCCCCCTCCCCATAAATCCGGCCCTGGTTGTCTTTGAGTATAGCTCAGAAAGTGAGAATGTCTCACAAGTCAACTTTCCAAAGATAAGAGTTTCTAAACCAGGGTGAATTTATTTATCCTAAATGGCAAATTTTGCCTACCCTGTGAATAAATTTGCCATTGGATTTGTACATATTTTTTACAAAATCTGAAGTTAAAAAGAACTAATTTTTTCCCATCACTTTGGATTTAACAATCTGTATTGTGTACATTTTAATAACTGTGTTACTGATGTAGTCTAATTTAGAAGACAACTGTGTTTGGTTCTGTTATCTGTTCATTGGGTGCAAATGAGTGAAATAACATTGTGCTATTTTTACTGTCATTGAACTTAAAAATAATGTTTAAGAACAGGATTTTAAATGTCCTTCTTGTCAATTGTTTTATTATAGTTGAAATGTAAACTCAATTTATTGAATAAAAGAATGGGTGGGGGTAAATTTACTTCCAAGAAGTTGCCAGGGGGTAAATAGAAAAGAATGTTAGGAACCTCTGTTCTAGATACACTTCGAGAAGACAATGTCTGCTGTCCTTTCTCCTAAATGGCTTTTACTAAATACATTTTCTTTATATTTAAAATATTGTTATTTCATCATCATCATCATCATCATCCTTTAACGTCCGTTTTTCCATGCAGGCATGGGTTAGCCTTTTTGATATCAACCTGTCTGAGATCACTCCTGGTTCTATGATACATACTTCCTGTTTTAAAGTGATCTAAATTAAAACCTTCCATCAAAATTTCATGCCAATTTATGTTCCAAACACCAGCTTAATGTTATTTGACTAAATTATTTGACTAAATTATTTGACAATGTTATTTGACTAAATTCTGCAATGTTAAACACTCATTCTCATTGTTCGACATTAATGTGTATGTACGTGTACACACACGCACACACACACATGATGGTCTATAATATAGTTCTTGTCTGCCATTTTCACTCACAAGGCATTAGTCAACTTCAGACTGAACCCAAAACCTTGTGATTGGAAAGCAAACTTCTTAACTACACAGCAATGCCTGTGCCTATACTGTTTCTCAGACACTTATTATTCTACTGTTCTGAAAGGAATTCTGATAATTCTGTTAAGTTTCAACTTCCTGTTCTTTCTTTCTTTATTGCATTAATTATCATTCTTTCGTTAATGTTGTGTTCTGTATTTTCCTCTCAAATTGCTTTTTGTTTACTCTTCCTAATAATCTTTTAGCTACAAGTGTTATGTATTTTGTTATTCAATCCAAACTTTCATTTCTCCATCATGTATATATATACCCAATGCACTAATCTGAATATGTTCAGGATATATTATCATAGAATATGATAGAATTAAAGGAGAATGTTTTGTAATTCATATGAAAGGCAAATATAATATTGGTTTCAAATTTTGGCATGAGGCCAGTAATTTCGGGGAGAAGGTAAGTCAATTACATCAACCCTAGTGCTCAACTAGTAATTATTTTATTGACCCTGAGAGGATGAAAGGCAAAGTCGACCTCAGCAGAATTTGAACTAAGAACATAACGACAGATGAAATGCCGCTAAGCACTTTGTCTGGCGTGCTAACAATTCTGCCAGTTTGTTGCCTTGGCAAATTTAATATTGGTTTCACATTTTGGCACAAAGCCAGCAATTTCGGGGGTGAAGGTAAGTCAATCACATTGACCTCGAGAGGATGATAGGCAAAGTCAACTGTGGCAGAATTTGAACTCAGAACGTAATGGCGTTTTGCCTGGCGTGCTAGCGATTCTGCCAATTCACTGCCTTGGCAAATATAATATTTAAAAATGTTTTAAAGAGGCAGGCATGGCTGTGCAGTTAAAAAGCTCACTTAGAACCATGTGGTTTCAGTTTCAGTACACTACACAGCACCTTGTAGTGTTATAACCCTAGGTCATCCAGTACCTTGTGAGAGAATTTTGTAGACAGAAACTCTGTGTGCGTGTCCCACCATTGTTTGACAACTGTTGTTGGTTTGTTTACATCCCCATGAACCTGCGGTTCAGCAAAAGAGCCCGGTAAAATAAATACCAGATTTTAAAAATAAGTACTGGGGGCAATTTGTTTGACTACACTCTTCAAGATAGTGCTCTAGCATGGCTGCTGTCCAGTGGCAGAAACAAGTAAAAAGTAAAAGGCTTATATAAGAAATAATCGATCACATACTATATGATGTCATTCTACATCTCTCTCTCTGTGCATCAGTTATCAAATGTACACTTTTACAAGCTTATATATATGCATGTGCATGTCAGGGAAATATAGTGTTGTCAGAAGAGAAATATATAAAAAGTACACACATACACATAGAGCTGAAGTTAAACCAGAGTCAAGCTGCAAGCAGCCATTGATTGGGTAGAAAAGTTGTGAAATCTGGAGCCATCATTTTTCACAATACTGTGCAGTCAGGTTGGTTGGTTGAGTTCAAAGTTAGTCTTATGATGTGGTGTATTTAGATTAAGCTCACCTTTCCACTCCTCACCATCAACTATAACTTATGTAAATTGGTGCCATGAGCTGTTGACATTTGCAGTGATTGTTTATTAAACCATTCAATCCAAGCTATATACAAAAATGCCCCCACCCCCACAAAACAAGCAAAGCAAAACAATAGTTGGAAGAAAATTTGATTTCAGCAAAGCTGCTTAAAAATGAGTCCATAGAATATTCTTTCACATATCTCAAGAATTCTAAGGATTTCTATATTGACCTTATTGAGTTATTGCTCCACTCGCTGTGGAATAATTTTATCTTTATGTAGGCACAGGCATGGCTATGTGGTTAAGAAACTTGTTCCCCAACCATATGGTTTCAGATTCATTCCCACTGTGCAATACCTTGGGCAAGTGTCCCAAGTTGACCAAAGCCTTGTGAGTGGATTTGGTTAGACAGAAACTAAAAGAAGCTCATTGTGCATATATGATGGTTGTAAATGAATGTTGTTTATTTACAATCTTTCATGAAAATCCTGTCCAGCCTTGGGAAAACATTACCTTGCTTGGTAACAGATGAGGGTTGGTGACAGGAAGGGTATCTGGCCATAGAAAATCTGCCTCAATAAATTCTGTCTGATCCATGCAAGTGGATGTTAAAAACCATGATGATGATTTAGTATATACAGTTTGATAATGCTCATTTCTCTCTTGCGAAGATTTGAGTAACATATGTTACAAAGATAGCCATGTGTTATATAGTGCTTTTATATTCATACTGATGAATTGTATTTCTTCATGGTACATATTTGTAACTAGGTGGGGCTTAACCAGATACACACTGTAATTCTAGTGGTGCAATATGAATGGTGAAGTTTCAGCTAGTAATCTTGGCATTCTGTCAGCTAATCGAGCTACAAATCAGTTTTGCTAAGATATTTCCCTCTTCTAGAAATATTAGTTTGGCTTTGTTGATAAAATGTTGGTGGTTATGACAAGACTCCACCAAATGAATACCTTTTAGGCCTTGTGAATGAAGGAAGGACTGTGCCCTATCACTCACTGTTTGTACATTGTATTTAAAAAGGCCTTCAGAAACCATAAAGTGTTTTAAAGGATAATACTTCCTTCCTGTTTTAAGTAAATAAGATTCTGTATTAGTGACATTACCAGTTAGTCTGGTATCATCTATTCTTTACAGCTTGGTGATCTAAGACTTATTGAAGGTTAGTAGTGAAGGTGAACTCGAGATCAATGAGTTGCTAGTGAATACTATATTCACTTATCTATTTTGCCTCTATACTCTCATATTCTGGAGAAGCACTGAACACTTTCTGTTAAACTTATTTGGTTGCAAAGCAAGAAAGAACAGAGAATACAGTAGAGTGGTGAACTGATATAAAGCATCTTTTTCAGTCTTTCTGTCTCACATCATCATCACCATCATTTTAATGCCCACTTTTCCATGGTTGCATGGGTCAGATGGCTTACCTATCACCAAATGTATAATCTATACATGATTTGTTTGTTTAATTATAGAAAAGAAGCAAAGTTTTTCATTGAATTTTTAATATATATATATATATATATTATAAAACATCAACATTAAATTCTGTATAATAGCTTGATGTATTATAGTTCTAAGTAGGCTGTCAGTAAAAGAAAACATATATAACTGTATGAAGACCAACTTATCTAAAGATAAAAATCAAACAAATTTACCTTCACTTTTTTTATAAATATCATTGTCACCCTCATTGAATGTCCACTTTTCCATGCTTGCATGGATCAGATGGAATTTATTGAGGCAAACCTACAGCTGGATGCTCTTCCTGTCACTAACTCTCACATGTAATATTTCCCCATATTTGGAATGATCATGTTGTTCATTTGCAACCATCATGTGATGTCTTGGCAAAGGTACACACATACAAACATGTGTGCAGATACACATATTTTTTTTTCTCTCTTTCTGCTTGTATGAGTTGTAAACTTAAACATTTTCAACATTGTAGATATTTTATGGCTGGATGTCTTTTAGTTAACAACTTAATGAAATGGAGTTATGGGCCCAGGGAGGGGTGGCACTGCTGAGGTTTGATCAGCCATGGCTAGATTACTCAGATGAAGGTATCTGATTATTAAAAAATCTGAAACACCTAATGATCTGGAAATGTCACCGATGATATGTCTAGGTGCATCACAACAAGGTGATCTATGAAAAACTATCTGATAAAGGCAAGTAGAATAAAATGCCTTGCTAGTAGTGTTTGAACTCAAGATTTTTATATCAGTAGGCTGGTATCCAGCAAATGCATAGTTCTGAATAGAATATAAATTTTTATTACTGATTCTAAGTTTTGTTGCTCAAGTTAATCCACAATAGACGATGTGTTTAAAAATAACTTAACGAGTAACACAATCCTTCGTTCAGGTCTTTGATTGCAGCATCTTGTTGTAGGAATATGTCTATATTATTATGAATATAATCATTTCTAGATTGGTCTTATTGTCTATTAGGTATCATATAAGTCTGATGCTGGCACTGTGACAAGATAGTGCAGCAAACATTTATGCATCTTCCTATTATTATGTATATATATATATATCATTCAATCTCTCCTGATCATTGAAGATTCTTGAGAAATAATAACAAAAGCTCGCCTGTAAGCAGTTAGACATTGTTGCAGCTGCTTTTATGCAAGTTAGTTTTGTTATTATATTTACTTACTAATGAGGCTTGTATTTAAAAAAAAAAAAAAAAAAAAGTCCTTTTTATACAAGTTATGTGTTTATACACCATTGTACCCCAAAAAGTGTTAATGAGGCTCTCTCTAACCCCACACTCTGTCGACTCTGGTGTGTCGTTAGAATTCCATTTATTGGTTCTCTTTGATAATAATTCACTTGTAATAGATGTCCTCTTGTTTTCCTCTATTTTTTCTTCTTTTTTATAGGAAAGATTTTACTCATTTCCACTTCAAGACTATATAGTGTTTAAAAATATAGATATTATTTGGTAGACTGAATTTTAAAAAACAAAAAAAATTGTGTTTTGTCAGTATGTAAATCAGCTCATCCAAATGTAAGTTCAGTTAAATTATTTCTGTAAGGCTATGAGATGTTCTTTTTTTTCAGTCTATAAGAAGTCTATTAAAGAGAACAAAGAAGTCTGCTAAAAGAACAAAAGCTTATCTGTTGGGTAATTTTTTTCTTCTACAGCAATGTCTATGGAGAAACATGCATATTATTCCTCTCACAGAGACATATCTCTTGTTTCACACTTTTTTCTCCCTCACCCTCCCTTCAGTTTAAGCTATACTATCTTTCAATTTTATTCTGAAAGGTAGGGAGTCTGCACATAAGATCCACTCACCCAGCATACACACATGAACAACAGAGACTTGCAATTATTCTGGTTTAATGTCTTTCATTTTCCCCATTCCTTTACTTTTATCTGCTGTCTCTTCCACATACCATAGCAGCTATTTCTCATCCTGCATCGAGGACATCCATCTCATCTTTCTCTGAAGTCCTCAATTTCAGTGACTTCAATATACACAGGTACTCTTCATTCCAACACCAACCCCGCTGATGCAGAAGTCAGATTGTTTGCAATTCTGAATAGTCTGTACCAGTTAACCTCATCTTCTGCTTCTATCTCCCAACTGACTCACCAAACACTTTATGATTTCAACTAAATGGTCCATCTTCCAAAGTACCCTTGACATCAGCAAAGCATTTGACCATATCTGGCAAAACTGGAAGACTTCCTATCACCACACTGTTGCAACAATTTTAGCAGTGCATATTCAAGAAATAAAGTTTTTCATGCATTAAAGCATGTAATAAAGGTTCAATTTTGCATATAGGACCCAGGGTGATTTTTTTTTTGTGATTTTATTTTTTTTTCAAAAACAAAGTGCATCAAGTACAGTACTCCCTCCTTCCAAAAGTTGTCCTTAATCAAAAAGTTATTTTGGGTAGGTGCCATAGAGCTAAGTTCTAGGTGAGATAAATTTGTGATCTAGTTTCAGTTATCTACATTCTATTAGCCTATCATCATTATCATCATCAACGGCTGTTTTCCATACTTGCATGGATTGGATGGTTTGACAAGATTTTACAAGCTGCAAGACCATGTTGAGCTCCATTGTCAACTTTGGCATGATTTCTATGGCTGGATGCCCTTCCTAACGTCAACCACTTTTGCAGAGTATATTGGGTGCTTTTTTTTTTGTGCTACTGGCACGGTTGTCTTGTAAACGTGCAAGACAGAAAAAGAACAGAGGAAAAAAGAAAAGCTTCCACTTCTAAGAGGGGAGTATCAGAGAAGGGAAGGTGGAAGGCTTTATGCCAGGTGTTGAAAGGCTAAAGTATGGTAGAGGAACACACACACACACACACACGTGTCTCCTTGAAGAGAAGATACATGGCTGAAGGAGATAAAAGGAAGGTAATGATGGGGTGCTAGAGCAAACTCTCAAGGTGCAAGAGGGTGAGCATAAGAGATGATACCGACAGTGGGTCATAGGAGGGGATGAGAGAGTGGATACTTTCACAAGAAGGTGATGGTGGTGGTGGGGGTAACAAATGGTTAAAGATGGGGGTTGAGGTGAACATAGTGTGTGATGAACAAGGATGGAGGTCCCTCTTGTTGTTCTCTCTTCCTCCATTACACCATTCATGCTGTTTCTATTAAATCTTGTTACCAACACTCATCATGCAGCTACACCTATCATTCTTTCTTTCTTTCTTTCTCTTTTTCTTTCTTTCTCTCTCTCTTTCTTTCTCTCTTTCTTTCTCTCTTTCTTTCTCTCTCTCTTTCTTTCTTCTATTTATTGCCCTCTTACTCCTTTCATTTGGAATCTCTTTCATTTTACTTTTTCCTCTATCACCCTCTTGCTCTGGTTTGAAGTTGATCTTTGTACTTTTCTGATCTAGGCTGTAAAAATATACCTGCTATAAAGTTAACCTTGTTGAAATTACACGATCATCTTTTTTTTTCTAAAAATCTAGAAATTCAATTTGATTTTGATTATGATAGTTTTAAAATCAATTTTGATATCTAGTTTGTTGGGTAAGGTGACAAACTGGCAGAATTGTTAGCGCATCGGGCAAAATGCTTCATGGCATTTTGTCCATTTTTACATTCTGAGCTCGAATTTCACTGAGGTTCATTTTGCCTTTCATTCTTTCGGAGTTGATAGAATAAGTACCAGATAGATGGGATAGATGTAATCAACTTTTTTTTTTTCTTTCAATCTATTTATTTTAATAAGAATCTTTTATTAAACTATATGTACAGATAAAAGAGATGTAGAGAGAGAAGAAGGGTGGTGGGCAGACAGTAGGGTCGGCACTGGTCCCGGGGTGGGGAGTATTCAGCCGCACTCTGTGGTAATAACCGTGGTGGCATTGCCATGGAGAATGGCCAGCAACACACGCTGCAGTAGCCACTCCATCTCGCAGGGCTCATTTCTCCAGCGGGCCGCAGCAGACCTTATTTGGTGGGGGAAGGCTGTGGTTCAAGGACCCAGGATGCCAGACGTCTCAATGGCTACCGGCACGAAATTGTAGCAGCCGGCCAGGATCCTGTACTTACGGACCTTCCTCTCCTCCGTGTTGCAGGCTACGACACTGGGGTTTGTGGCAGAAGTGGCAAGGTTGGTGCTGGAGAACGTGTTGCAGCATGTCACGTCCCAGATTAGGGATCTCCCTCGAATGGGAAGAGGGTTATCCCATCTGGGCGCTTACCGTCCCTGCGGCCGAGACCTGCAGGCTCAAGTTTGGATGGGAAGCTGGCCGCGTCGAGACCTCTTCTGACCATGTCATTCAAGGTCACATGTTGGAGGAATCGGCCCACGCTGAGGCTGCAGGACAAAGGATGCAGGCTGAATATGTCCACTTCCACTCTGCAGCGACATTGGTGCGGCACTAGTCCCCTCCTCTGAACTTGTTGGCCTTGTGCCAAAATTTGAAACCAATATTTAGTTTGTTGAGTGATGCACACAGGATTGTCTTGTCAATAGAGAACAAAGTATTTATCATTTGTCATGATTTTTAAAACTCTTAACTTTTTTTTTATTGTATTTCTTAAAAAAATAGTCTTCAGATTATACATTCAGTACAAAGCACTTGAAAAACCCCAAAAAAGAAACAAATTCTTTTAGATGGAAAAACATATTTTCTTCAAAAATCTTCCTGTTTCATATGAAGATTTACTTGTAAAATTTTGCTCTATTTAGACATTGATTGATATGGTCTAATGTGAGAGCATACTTATATTACTATCACAGAAGCAAGTAATGTTATTGTGGTTTAAATTCTTTGTTGCGTGTCACTTAGCTTGGCTATGCACTTTCGAACATGACCATGAATTTGGGCCAGGGGAAAATTGGTAATGTTTATTTTCGTGTGTAATGTATACTCCTAATTTTTAGGTTTAACAACCCGGAAAAAAAGTGCATATTATACATGAATAAACATGGTATTTTAAAAAGAAAATTGAAAGAATATTCAAGAAAATGTGATATCTTGAACTAATACAATTTTTACATCATTCAGCTAATGCCAGCATGTAAAAACTGACATTAAACTGATAATGTTATAAAAGCAGAACAGCTATAGTTTTTGTTGTTTGAAGTTTCTTTATCACTTGATTGTTATCAGTTCATTTTGGTTATATTTGCCACGTTTATTTACTGGAAAAACCTTTCAAATCAAAATATTTTTTTGAAACTTTGAACTGATAAATTTTATTGCAAAACATTACCTGTTCAAGTTTATATGACTCTTTTAAATTATGTAATCTCAGTTGATAAGGTGTTTGAAATTTTTTCTGACTGCTATTTAGAAACTACTTTGTGGGGCTGTTTTATTTCTGTTTCTGATTTAGAGAATATTAAGTTCACCCTTGATAGCACAGTTACTCAAACAGTTTCATAATAGGCCTTGTGTTTTCCCTCCACTGTTGACATTGGTGTTAGTGCATTAACCCTCCCCTGATCATATTTGTAATGAAAAATATACTACCAGAACAGTTCAGGCAATTTCCAAAATAATCAAGAATATAAATCATCATCATCGTTTAACGTCTGTTTTTCATGCTGGTATGAGTTGAATGGTTTGACATGAGCTGACGAGCCAGAGGACTGTACCAAGTTCTAATGTCTGCTTCGGTATGGTTTCTATGGCTGGATGCCCTTCCTAACGCCAACCATTTTACAGCATGAATTGGGTCCTTGTTTACATGAAACTGGCACCAGTGAGGTCATCAAGTAACTCACAAGATAAGACCCCTCAACTGAGTGGGGTTGTAGTATTGAGGGAGGTGGTTTAATGCCAGATGATGATAGGTTAAAGTGTAATAGAGGGACAGGAGCAGGTGTCTTGCTCTAGTGGAAATACATGGCTACGCCAGCTGGAAAAAGAGAAAAGATGGTGGGAATGAAGTGTCAAGGTGTTGTACCCTCAAGTTACAGAAAAGTAAATATAAGAGAAATGGAACAGATGATCAGACAGGGTGAGTAGGTTGGTAGGTAAGTTCGTGGAAATATGAAAGTAGAGTGGCAGATGGATAGGGATGGGGGTGGGTGGCGTTAGGAAGGGCATCCAGCCATAGAAACCAAGCCAAATCAGACTGAAATCTGGTGCAGCTCTCCAGCTTGCCAGCTCTGGTCAAACCGTCCAACCCATGCCAGCATTGAAAACGGATGTTAAAGGATGATGATGATGATATTTATTGATAAACTGGTATTTGGAAGACAACATAATGTTTCCTGACTAAAACATCTTGGTATCATTCATGTAAAAAAAATTTTGACCAATTTAAATATAATCCCTTTAATATGGGTGGATTCACTTCACTTAGGATTGAAAGAGTTAAGAGCTGTTTTGCATTAGTTTACATTTTGCAGTTGTGTGAATAACTGACATAACTCTAAAATTGTAGCGTTTATTCTGTATATTAAACATGTGAATGATTAGTTTTATAGTACCGTCCATTTGTTTTTGGTGTACAAATATTTTTATTTGTCTTCTTTGGATTTCTTCTTCGGTTTAACAGTGTTAAAATCTACTTGCTTAAACTAATTTTTGAAGAGTATAACTAAAATATGTTTTAGCCTTATTTCATGAAACTATGTGGTTGACCTTTCTGAGGTCAGCATGTTATCCTTCATGCATTTGACCTTTCTATTGCCATTTTCATAAAGTTTTTCCTTGGAAGTAATGACATTTACAATAGTCAGTTACCAGCAGACATTTCTGGCAGTAGTAGTATCTTTGTGATCCAGCCAACTGTCCTATGCATCATTAGGGGAGAAGTAGTCATGGTATGGAGAAATGGAATGATTTCTGATAAAATAACAAACAGAAACAAAACAAAAAAATCTGATGTTTTGTTTCCTCAGAAAATCCACATTATGAAGACACTTTATAAATTATTTTCTTCAAATTTAATTATTATTTGATACTTGTTACATGATTAGTTTATTAATGATTTCATTAACTTCATATTTAAACAGAGATAAAAGGTTCAATTTGATTTTGTACAAGGGTGCAGGGATGACTGTGGTTAAGAAGCTCGCTTTGCAACCACATAGTTTTGGGTTCAGTCCCACTGTGTGGTAACTTGGATAAGTGTCTTCTACTATAGTCCCCAGTCAACCAACTCCTTGTGAGTAAATTTGGTAGAAGGAAATTTGGTAGGTGGAAGCTCATTATGTGTGTGGGGAGGCTTGTGGTTGTCCCCTGCCACTGCTTGACAACTAGTGTTGGTTTGTTTATGTCCCCGTATGTTTGTGGTTTGGCAAAATAGATTGATAGAATATGTAGAAAACTTTAAAAAAAATAAGTACTGGAGTCTAGTTGTTTAGCTAAACCCTTCAAGACGGTGTCATACCATGGCTGCAGTCCAATGACTGAAACAAGTAAAAGATAAAAGATACACTTCAGAATTATTTACATTGTAGTTTGATTACATTATTTAAATGATGATCTGCAATGGATTCTTGAGTAAATTTGGGCTTTTTTGCTTCATAAAGTTGAGATGAAAAGGTGAAATAATTGGATAAAATGAAGAACAGCTCCAAGCTATTTTAATGATAGACTTGTGGTTGTGAGGGAATTCTTTGAACAATTGGTAATTTGTAACCAATATTTAACAACAGCCTAGACTAAGTGCTGAAACATCTGAAAGAATTTATGACTGTAGTAAATGATAGATTTTGATTATTATGCAATTTCGAATTATTAAATAATTTTCTTAATGTCTGTTTTTCACACTTTGGCATTAGACACACATCTCTCTTCCATTTCCCTTTTGCTGGTGCTTATCCTGAAGTTAGCATTCATTATTTTCTTTCAGGTTTCTTTTTACTGCTTCTTTCTGTTCTTATTATGCAACTATTATCTTTCATATAGTATCTCCCTAATCTTCTCCGTTGCAAAAAGTTTATACTTTTGCTATTTTATATCTTATCCCCTTTGATCCTTAGTCTATCTTTCAGTTTCATATTTCATATCAAATATATCAAATTTCTCTCACTTTTGTTTTAGTCTTCATAAATATTTATTTGCTTCACTGCCATACAAATGATATATTTCCGACATCAGCTTCACAACTGTTTTCCTTTTGAAAACTTGTCAGCCTAGACATACCACTTCTTCTGTCTAGAAAACTTATTCATATTCTACTCAGTAACTTCTTGTTAATCTCTTATTTTGTCGGTGGATGTTAAGCTGATTCCGGGGGAATTACAACACAGGTTGGTGGTTACGGATGTGGACAAGAGGAAGGTGAAAAAGGTGGTGAGGAAGGTGGCGTTGGAGAGGAGGAAAGTATGGAAGCTGAAA
>JAOPUL010005356.1:46319698-46330393 GCA_027564515.1 Octopus rubescens
GTGCCGGTGGCACGTTAAAAGCACCCAGCACACACTGTAATGTGGTTGGCATTAGGAAGGGCATCCAGCTGTAGAAATGAAGCCAAATCAGACTGGAACATGGTGCAGCTTCCACACAGTTTCTGTCTGGCCAAATTTACTCTCAAGGTATTGGTTGTCCTTAGGCTATAGTTGAAGACACTTGCCCAAGGTACCACACAGTGGAGCTGAACCTAAAACCACATGGTTGCAAAGGGAGCTTCTTAACCACATAGCCATATCTGCGGTCTGCTTTAAACTACCATGTGTTAACATGGCTTCTATAAGATTTGTAGGATGTCTATTTTAGTATTATGTAATTTTTGAAGCTGAGTAATATTTTATCAGAAGAAGCCATTCCTTTATGATAGGAAGTTGATTAATTAATAATATGTTTATGAAGCAAATAGAAGCAATATTTTGGTATTTTGGTTCTTAAAATTATTTCTAGAAGAAATGTGTAATATTGAATAGTTAGAGAAAGAAAGAAAAAAAAACATTTTCATTTCTTCAGCATTTTAACTCTCTCCCAACCACCATCTCTTGTCAATCCTAGGCATATACAGGAAATCAAAGTTACTATTAATTTAGCCACAGCAATTCAATTTTCTGAATATTTAACATTCATTTTTACTCTCCTGGCATCATTTGATTTGAGGGAATATCCGAAAGACATTTTCATGGATATTTTACTTGTACAAATGGTTCAAATGGTCCTTCATTTTTTTTTTTGTTTATTGTTTTTGATTATGGAAGTATTTTTGCCCTGCTGTCTCAGTTCATAAATTCTCCCCAGATAAAGAGTAACTTAGAGTGGCACTCCATCAGTTACGATGATATGAGTTCCAGTTGATCCGATCAACGGAACAGCCTGCTCATGAAATTAATGTGCAAGTGGCTGAGAACTCCACAGACACACATCCTTAACGTAGGTCTCAGAGTGATTCAGCGTAACACTGAATGTGACAAGGCTGGCCCCTTTGAATTACAAGTACAGGTACTACTCATTTTTGCCAGCTGAGTGGACTGGAGCAACGTGAAATAAAGTATCTTGCTCAAAGACAAAGCGCTGCTGGGAATCAAACTCATGATCGTAAGGTCATGAGTTGAATACCCTAACCACTAAGCCACGCGCCTTCATGTAACTTAGAGTAAATAGAATGAAACAATATCTTCCAGTGGTTAAGAAGTTTGCCTCCTAACCATATGGTTTCAGGTTCAGTCTCACTGTGTGGCACCTTGGATAAGTGTCTTGTAGTATAGCCTCAGGCTGACTAATACCTTTTGAGTGGATTTGGTAGATGGAAACTGAAAGAAGCCCATTATATGTATGTGTGTATATGTGTGTATATATATATGTGTATATGTATGTACGTACGTATGTACGTACGTATATGCATACATATGTATAGTTGTGTCTCCTTATTGTGGCGTTGCATGATGGCTGGTAATGAGCATCACTGTTATATAAATAGTGTCCTTTGTTTCCAATCTTCCATGATCACATGTCTGGTCATGGATGGGGAAGTATTACCTTATTTGGAAATAGGTGTGGGTTGACAACAGGAAGGGCATCTGGCCATAGGAAATTTGCCTCAACAAATTCCCTCCTACCCATGTGAAAAATTGGACGTTAAATTGATGAAGAATTTATTGAAATATACTCTTTTGTTTTAGAAGATTTTAATTATATTATCTACATTAAAAACTTAATTGGTAAAGTTTCTTTACATCTTTTAGAATGAAACAATAATTCAGTTGTGTAAGTTGTTATTTCAAGATTTTAGAATATAAAGATTTTTTTCAGTTTCTTGGATAGTTCTGTAGGAATTTGCTGTAAGCATGTAAATTCTATGTCGAGTTATTGAGAAAATGTAAATCTTCTGAAGTACTTATCTCTGGCTAATTTGCCTATGATCTATTTGCTGAAGCACCTCTTTTAGTGATTGTAAAATGAAAAAAAAAACAAAAAAAACTAGTGCTATATTGCTAATAAATTAGATTGTTAACTTGTATTGGAGCTAATTATTTGTTATCACAATAACAATATTGGTTGTTTTGTTTCATTTATCAATTAATATTAATATATATATTGCTATGAACTAGATACAGAAAATACTACAAACACAAAAATCTCACTACAGTAATTTTTAATATTTGATCTATCCAATGTAACAGTGAAATCTCCCTAACAAATGCTTTGCTGTATTTAAAATATGAATCAACATGTTATGTTCTTTAAATTTAGGATACATACTCAAACAGTAAAGACAAGACATTCTTGGTCAGAGAAGTTAATCAAATACTTTCTTCAGTCATCTCCCTCTGACCCATAGGTCTTATCAAACACAGTTAACCTAGATTACCTATCCAACCATTAGACACAAATTGTCTTTAGTCCTTCAGTATTCAGATTACTCTGTCAAATGCAATGCAAAAACACATTGTTTTGAAGTAATCCTGCACGATCATATAACTGCGAGATTTACATAGTGTGATTGCTTATATTAGAAATACATTGTAGAGTAGGTGAGAGAGGTTGGATCTTATCAGTTTTAACATAAAACAGGTAGAATATTAGAGCCAGATATAGCTAGTTTATAGTATTTCTGATAGAAAAATTTTAAAGGTTTCCTTTTCTCAGTAAAAGTTGTTTCCTAAGTTGCTTCATTGTTGCCTTATGGAACATTCTTTTAAAAATTATTGCAGGAAGATAATCCTTATCAATTTAAACAAGTTATTCAAAAGTGCTTTTAAGTAAACGTCTTTTAGTAGTTGAAAGTTTTCAATGACCGGAATTAGAAACCTAGTGAAACAACCATAAAAATGCCCATTATATTTGTAGTGTTTGGTATGCAACATTTCATAGAAAGCTTGTGCTACAACTGTTGTTGGGTGGTGAAGTAGGCAAAAGTGGGAAGCACTCTTCATGTTTGAAAAGAAGCCAAATTTTTGCATAAAACGTTGGCAACATTTGGGTTGTAAGTGCAGCAAAAGGAATTTGTTGAAATACAGCTAGTGATTACTTTAATATAGTAATGTACTGGTTATGAAGTATACAGACATACTCTTATGGTCTTCTTGGTTGGATAGTAGAATAAACTGGGCAGAATTTTTTTTTTTTTGCTTTTGTTTTTGAAAGACTGATATATGATATGGAAGAGACCTGGAAATAAAGATGTGCAGATGTTACAAAATATAACTTCAGAAATGAAATGACTATTTGAGCAGTAATAAACTATATTTAACCCTTTTGTTGAAATACTCTTGCTATTGTTTCAATTAATTTTGAAAAGAAAGAGGAATTTAGTAAAATAACTTTGTCTTTATTAAGCTGGTGTTTTGAACATAAAATAACAGGGAATTTTGATGGGAGGTTTTAATTTAGATCACTGTGAGATAGGATGTTTGTATAAAGGATTAAGTTGATAATAATTGGAATTACTTTTGCTTATTATCACCTTTATTATAAAGCATTATATTATAAAATACACTTGAATATTGTAATGACATAATTTTATCCCTGACTTTTTGTAAATACCTATAAGATAGGTGTGTGTGTGTGTGTGTGAAATGTTGATTACTTTAGTCCAGTTATTACATTAGTATTGCTTATATTAGAAAGACATTGTAGAGTAGGTGTGAGAGGTTGGATCCTATCAGTTTTAACATAAAACAGGTAGAATAGTAGAGCCAGATATAGCTAGTTTATAGTATTTCTGATAGAAAATTTTAAAGGTTACCTTTTCTCAGTAAAAGGTGTTTCCTAAGTGGAGCAGGTTAATACCAAAAGGGTAGGTAGGTAGGTAAAAGAGGAAAATGTTTTTTGGTTAAAAAACAAACAAACAAAAGCAACAAAATATATGTATAGTGACATATAAAAGACAAACAATTTTTGGAAATTTGTATACTCATCATATTGGTTAAGTTTTCCTAAGTCTGGCCAGTTGGCAGCGCTCGAGCTTATTACTGTGTCCATTGGTGTAAATAGATAAACACAATTTCTTCTGAGTGGGTTGCTAATCTCTCAATTATACAAATAATAAGAGAGATTGGTCTAACCCCCCCGGTTGTACTTTATTGATCCTTTTTGGGATGAAAGGCTAAAATAGTTTAGGTGTGATTTGAACTTGTTAAGAGTCTTGTGGATGAGAAACTTGCGTTCATTAGATAAAATAGCTGAATCCTTTTTTAAAGGTACATTGCTGGAGAAGATAATACATTTTTAACAGGATATAAACTGTTTTATGTTACAAAGTAGCTCTTAGATCTTCTTTAAACTCTGTTACAGACATTGAATTGTACTTTGTGGCAAGGCACGTTACTAAATCATTGATGCAAACTACTATTACACAGTTGAGTATCAAGAACACTGCTTCCCAAAGTCGATGGTACTGCCCCCCTGGGGGTGGAAGATTTTATATGAGGACTGGAAATAAAGGGGCGACAGATCATCTGTACCGTTTTTTAGTCTTTTATTTTTAAATATCAGCTTACAAAAAAAACTAATATTAAGATAAACTGCTTGTTGTATACAGTCGCAACAAAAATGACAACATCCATAACAGATTTTGTAATGTGAATAAGTGAAAAAACAAAACCGAATATATAATATATATATATATATATAATGTATTTAGAGTAAAACCCAGCTGCAACCTCATGAAGCACATCTACTTAAACCATTATTTCAATCAATAAGTAATAAGTGTCCATTTTTACTGTTGAATGTAAATCCATGCACATATATATTTGAAGATATTTTGCAGAGTTGTATAAAAACAACATGAAAATAGAAGATTTTGGTATTATTTATTCTCTGTTACACATATTTCATTTTCCAATAGGAATCACAAATATTTACATGTATATAGACATGTAAAGAATTTCCTATTGGAAAATGAAACATGTGTAACAAAGAATAAATAATACCAAAATCTTTCATGTTCTATTTTTATACAACTCTGCTATATATATATATGTGTGTGTGTGTGTGTGTGTGTGTGTGTTTGTTTGTCAGTCATAAACAATAAACTAAAGCATAATTTCAAAGACATTGTCAAAATTTGTGGGTATTTCCCCGTCATGCAATAAATGATCTCTGTACCTGTAGCATTACACCTAACTTGTTTATGAATTTAATTTCTCAGAATTGTGGCCATAGGGGAGGGTGTTGAAAAAGTATTTGTGAAAGAAAGAGAGCTATAGTGAAAACACTTTCAAGAATCTCTGATCTAGAATGAGAACTAACATACAAAAAAAAAAAAAAAAAGATTGAAGAAATCATATATTAAAAATCATTTCCACATGCTGAAATTGTATTTCCCCCAAAATATATATTGCTCTTTGCTGTAGTTTTCATTGTAAATTAAAAATTTCAGCATTTCATTGACGAGTTTTTGTATGCCATAAGTTGGTGATGCTTGGAATTTAAATATAGACTTGTGCTTGGTTCAGCATTCAAGTCTCTGACCTACATTCTTTACATTCATTGTTTACAGTCATTTTTTTCAGCCAAGTACAAAAACAATACTGTGTGTGTGTGTGTATATGTATAAATATGTGTGTGTGTATATGTATAAATATATGTGTGTGTGTATGTATATATATATGTATAAATATATGTGTGTGTATATATGTATATAGAAATGTATGTGCATATGGGTATGTATCTATTTCTTGTGTAATTTCTTGGTTTTGGATGACAGTAGAAAAAAACCCCGGAACTTGACTAGCAAGGAAGCCTTTGTGGATATTGATTCATATGAAACTATTTTACACTATTGTTACACATTTCATTTCCCATCATTCCTTATTTATTACATGAGCTCACACATCATGCACACGCATAGCTTCAGTTAAAATAGGTCTTAATAGGTAAATTACTGAAAGTATATTGTAACATGAACAGAAAATAGATTCCTGTAATAATACATGAAAACTGATAACTTTTACATTTGTTTGCACTAAAAAGTTTTAGTTTTCTGGTTTATGCCTCCTGCACATTCAGTTTTCATCAGATTTGTATGTTTGAGTGTGTGTGTGTGTGTGTGTGTGTGTGTGTGTGTGTGTGTGCATTGAGCGGTAGAAACCAAGCCAAATTAGACTGGAACCTGGTACAGCCCTCCAGCTTACCAGCTCGGGTCAAACCGTCCAACCCATGCCAGCATGGAAAACGGACATTAAAGGATGATAAGGAAGATGATGATGATATATGTAAAGATATATTATGAAGTAAATGAAAAAGCAAGTGGATTGGTGATACTTAACAAGGACATTTATTTTAGTTTAAAATGGTAAGAAAATAGTCTCTAACGGCTGTTTCTGAAATATTTGAGACCTTGTAGTGTCTTGCTGAGCGAAGATTTCACAAGCCAGGTATCCCTTCATCATAGAGGGGGGGGGGGGTTATATAATCAAAGGCATAGTTCAAGTGTGTTAAAAGATTTTATGCAGAAAGATGGAGTTGAGCCTCCATTATAATCCATTGGAAAGTGCATGTACTATCCAGGTAATATCCATGATCGAAGGCACAAGTTATAGAATTTCCATTGGAATTGTCAGCAAGTACATATCCATATGATCAAAATGATAAAAATCCATTGTTATAGTGGACAGTAGAGAATAAGAGAGCAAGTTAGCAGTTCAACGACTGTGTTGAAACTGATGTGTGAAGGGGCCTATCAAGGGAGTAAGGGGGTTAGGGTGATAATGTGATAAAGTAGAGACAGTATTCCTCTGACCTACAGTCATGGGCTGTCAAGGAATTAGGAGGCGGGGTCAGGAAGTAATGAAGTGGCTGTAAAAAAAGTATGTAGGAAGTTATAACAATAAAAATAGCGATAAAATTAGATGTCAGTGAATAGAATTAAATGAGGGTGTTAAAAAAAATAATAAAGGTTTATTTTATAAGTGTACATGTGGTGTTAGAAATATATGTCAGTATTGCTAAATTAGAATTAAAGTTCATGAAAGTTTTTTTTCAGTAGATATGTTGTGCTAAAAATAGATGTCAGTAGTGCTAAGCAAAGTGCTTAGGGCTAAAATAAACAGCCGTTACAGCAGATCTACTGACGTAACTACCCCACATATCCTATATATATAAAGATGTATATAGATAGATAGATATACATACATTATTTTAATGTTCACTCTTTCATGCTGGATGGAATTTGTTGAGGTATGGTTTTACGATGGCCAGATGCCCTTCCTGTCACCAACCCTTACTTGTTTCCAAGTGAGGGGATATTACCCCATGACCAGACATGATTTCACAGAAGATTGGAAATGGACACCAGTTGCATGACGGAAACATTTGTGTACAATTTGTCATGCAGTGTCAAAGCTAGAAGACAGTAACATGCACGCACACATCTTTTAGTTTCCATATACTAAACCCACTCACAAGGCTTTAGTCAGGCCAGGACTATAGTAGAAGACACTTGGCTAATGTGCCACACAGTGGGACTGAACCTAGAAACATTTGGCCAGAAAGGAAACATAAGCGCGCGCGCGCGCACACACAAACACACACACACGTTTGATATGCTCTCCTAAATCCATTGCAATACTGGAAACCCTTCTGTATCGTCAGCAGGTATCTCAGCATCACAAGCGTTTTGACCCTTAGCCTGTATGCTTCACCTGAGTAGGACAGCAAGTACTGAGCTAGTCTTCACCTACAGAAGGGTTCCACTTGTGGTCTCTTATCAACCATCAGCTGCCGTGCCTATTTCCATGATGACTTTCTTCAGTTGTCTGGGTTCCACATCTATCTTCTGCAGGAAATAGCGCACTGAACTAAATGGAAGGTCACGGCAGTTGACTTCAGTGAGGAATGAGACTGCATGCCAGCCCTTGACAAGGGCCTCGTTGACTAAGTCCTGATATTTCGATTTCTTTACCTGGTGGGAAATGTCGAGTCTGTCCTCCCAGGGCAGTGTGAGTTCGACCATGATGATTGTTTTTGTATCCTTGGAGAGCAGGAATATGTCTGGTTGTGGTGATGTTACCACTATCTCCTCTGGGAAGACAAGTCTGCCCCTCAGGTTCACTTGCATCTCCCAGTCTGAGGGTGAACACAAAATATAAAAAAACGGGTCCCCTTGGGAGCTTTGTCACCTTCCTTTAGGAATTTGATACCTTTTGGTGGTGGTGGTGGTGGCTGATGTTTATTAACCTTTACTCTTTGCAGATCAGTCCACTTGGCAATTTCTGTTAGAACTTTGTCATGTCTCCACTTGTACTAGATTACTGATTTTTGCCAGGTGATTGGACTGGAGCAACATGAAATGAAGTGTCTTCTACGATGGCCCCTGGGCTGATTAAAGCTTTGAGTGAATTTGGTTGACAGAAACTGACAGAAGCCTGTTGTGTATACAATCATACGTGTGTGTGTGTGTGTGTGTGTGTGTGTACTCTTGTCTCGACATTATGTGGTGGTTGTAAATGAGTATCATCTCCAGTCTTCAGTGAAAAACATGTTTAGTCATGGGAAATATTACCTTGTTCATGGAAACAGCTGAGGGTTGGCAACAAAGGCATCTGGCTGTAGAAATTTTGCTTCAACAATTACCGTCTGCCTCGTGGAAGAACAGATGCTGGTAGTGGTGGTAGTGGTGATGATATATATATATAGGTAAATGCCCCTGCATGTACTCTTGTATTACTGTTCAATGCAAGCTGTTCTCTGACCCAATTTCATTTCCTAGTTCATTTCAGCTACTTTATCTTGGAAGAAAGATATGACTTTCTCAGTTATCACTTCTGTTAGATTATACACTTAACTGTATAAGGTAGTGAGAAAAACCACTTATTGCTGTTGTGGTGATAGAACTGCTAGAGAGTGGAAACAGTTCATTTGTGAGCTTGATATTGTAGCATGTTTTTGATTGAATATTTGTCAATCAGTTCGACGTTGCTGCTTTGGATGTGATGTAAGATATTTGTGTGTAACAACAGCAGTGTCCTAGATATGTGATCAGTACTCTGGAGGCCTTGATTTGCACTTCGTAGTGAGTCAGCTACTAATCAGGGCCCAAGATAGCCCTAAAGTGGAAGTATAGTTGATAGGATGTATGTAGTCTTGGTGATGCTATATACATGAGGTTGTCTGGAAAGAAAATAAGAAATTGTAAGGTTCAGCATTTGTAATGATTTTGAGGGTTTTACTTGTGTGTTGTTGGTGAATAGAGCAGGTGATGTGCAAGACTGTTTCCTTGATGTATGTAGTAAGTGGGAGAGTAACTTTTTATGTGTCTCTTTAGGAAAATTTTGATGCTTACATAGATTCAGTGTATATCTGGTACAAGATGTCTAGGTTGTATGGATACTTGTATGCAGAATGTTAAAGAGTGCAGGCTAGTGTGTGTGTGCATATGCATATACAAGTAGATCTTTTATATCTTTTATTTGCTTCAGTCATTGGACTGAGGATCTTAGTCTTGCAAGCTGCATGGTAACCTCACTAGTGCCATGAATACAAGCACCCAGTACATGTGATAAAGCTGTTGGCATTAGGAAGGATGTCCAGCCATAAAAACCATGCCAAAGCAGACAGAGGAGCACGATGCAGTATTTGGGCCTATTGGATTCCCTCACACTGTCCAACTCATGTGAGTATGGAACGTAGATGTTAGATGATGATGAGGTGTGTGTGTGTGTGCATATATATTATGGATATACACATACACATATATTTCTTTTGTGTGTGTGTGTGTATACTACTTTTACTATTCTGAGTTCCACCTGTGGGTGTACAGGGTCTTTAGGCAAGTTATGACTGAAAAATGATGGAATTTGCACATCTATAAATTGGCTTCCTGTCATAAGGTGTGGTGGTGGATAGAAAAAATAAAAGTGATGGGGAGAAGAAACAAAGAGATTTCTTCCCCCACCCCCGTTATCATATTTTCTCTCCACTGCAACACCCTATAACAGGAAACCTATATATAGATGTGCAAGTTCCATCCTTTTTCAGTCATAACTTGCCTGAAGATCTTGTACACCCACAGTTGAAACTCAAAGTAGCAAGAGACTGACTCAATCTCTATTATGGTATTGGATACTCATTTTTTCTGACAGTCAACATCAACTGTGTGTATGCATATATGCCCGTCCGCCACAGCAGAATCGATACTGGTGCTGGTGCCACATAAAAAGTACTCAGTACACTCTGTGGAGTGGTTGGCATTAGGAAAGGCATCCAGCCATAGAAACCATGCCAGAACAGACAATGGAGCCTAGTGCGGCACCTTGCCTTACCAGCTCCGGTCAAACCGTCCAACCAATGCCAGCATGGAAAATGGACATTAAATGATGATGATGTGTCTGTATGCATGTATATAACCATGATAAAATGCACCCAGTCCTAGCTGTGAAGTAGTGGAGGAATTTCTAGCTGTGTAAAACCAAGCCCACCCCCCAAAAAAAAATTTATAAGCACAACAACAAAGCTGGCTGATAATGTCTGTTGCTATGTGAGCCAAATGACCAAGAATTGCAATGATCCACCCAACCCATACCTGCATAGAAAAATGGATGTAAAAATAATGATGATATATGGCTGTGTGGTAAGACGCTTGCTTTCCAACCACATGGCTCCGGGTTCAATCCCACTGTGTGGCATCTTGGGCAAGTGTCTTCTACTATAGCCTCGGGCTGACCAAAGCCTTGTGA
>JAOPUL010005356.1:46358872-46369612 GCA_027564515.1 Octopus rubescens
ATATATATATTGTTCTTACAAACTGTCATTTTATCATAGTACTAGCTGAGGTACCTAGTGTTCTCCAGGTGCAGAATATGTAGAAACAGTTCTTTTTTGTTAAATTAAATTAAATGACTTGTAGCAACTTTTTTTTATGGAATTCTTTTTGTGAGCCTACCAGTGATAATTACTGAACAAACGGTCAATATCAACTTACGATGGACAGCTGAAGAAGGAGATATTTACACACACACTTCAATCATTATAAAAATTTACAAAAGGGAATTGAAACAAATAAAGCTAGTCCCAAGCAGGCTATGTGCTGGTTAAATTAACTTATTTAAGCCCTTAGCCTAAAACTTATTTAAGCCCTTAGCCTAAGCCTACAGAGCATAAGCCATTGACAACTTTTCTCTCGACTGTCTTTTCTGCTTCTCTCTTGATGGATCTATGCTTTTCAAGCTCTGCCCCAATATCCTGCCTCTTATATTTCCCTGGGGGAAGGCCTTTCTCTCCCACATCTCATTGGTTTTGAATTGTCATTGAATCTTCTGTATTTTTGCTTTTTTTCTAAGTAGGGGTATTGGCCCTACACAGACCCATTTTTACCTTTGGGAAAAGGTGGTGATCCATATTAATCAGGTCTCTATCTTTTGACCTGTCCAGCATGGGCAGCCCTGTCATGTCAGGAGCTTGTACTCTGTTGGCATAGTTCTCAGGGTCATTGAGACACATAATCCACCACACTGCAACAAGCACTGGACCTTGTGGCAGAGGTTAAATTAAGGTTGATGTAAAATATAGCATAAGTATAAACAGAACTATTTTTAACAACATTTTGTTTTTCTTTTTTGTTCTAGAGAAAAGATATGGTCTGCTCTATCATACAATTTCTTTCTTTATTGCACACTCCCTACTTTTCTTTTTGCCTACTCTTGGAAGAACTGATGTGAGTACATAAAGAACATACTTCAGTTTGTCTAATTTAGCAATGTAGGTGTTAAATATACACAGGAAGATATATTTAGGTGCACAACGAACAAAAGGAACCATAGTTTTACATAATTTATGCAAAAATTATCAGGAAATCTTTTAGCCATGTTTAGATAATGTTTAGTTTGTCTCTTTGTGTGTATGTGTGTATTTAATAAGTACAGTGAGTTTCGTTGAGTAGCGTTCAAATTACCTTTTATCATTGTATCCTGACTTTTCAAGCGTATTATTTGTGAGTAGTTGATAGCTATTATATCAGCTGCACAAACAACAGGTTGTAAATAGTACGAGAAATATATCTTGGCTTGATGGAAGGCAAAAGATCTTTTTTATGAGAAATTTTTGTGCATACCACTACCACCACTCTTATCACTGCTACCACAACCACCACCACCACTATCATCACTGCTACCACCACCACAACAACAACCACCACCACTGTCATCACTGCTACCACAATAACCACCATCACTATCACCTCTCCTTATTTTCTCTTTTGATTTGGGTTGCAAGACATTGCAAATGGTATAATTTTTTATTCATTGTAATTTGTAAATTATATTGCTCCTTTGGGTTTTCTTGATTCTCTTTACAGTAACCAAACTTGAAATCCCCCCCCCACACACACACACACACATGCATGCATTATGGCCTAGGCAGAGGAAGAAGGGCAGTATCTATGACTCTTTTTCAAGCTCTTTAAGATGAATGGGAAGAGGTTATGCTCAAACCAGAGACCTGACCTGACCTGAGTAATTGCAATAGTGGACTCTGTAAAAGTACCCAGGGGTCAGGTGTTGGTGTTATAAATCAGGCGACAGATTGTCTCCCACCCAATAACAAGAACCGTTTGTTTGACAGGCTTCCACACACACACACACACATACACATACACACACACACACACACACACTCACTCACTCACTCACTCACTCACTCACTCACTCACTCACTCACTCACTCGCATGTGAAATTTGGGCTGACCCTAAGGTCGTAATAGAAGCTACTTGCTCAAGATGCTATGCAGTGGGATTGGACTATTATCATCATCATCATCTTTATTTAATGACGGTCTCCCATACTGGCATGGGTTGGGCAGTTAGACAGGGTCTGACTAACCAAAAGATTAGTCAAGTTCCAATATCTGCTTTGGCATGGTTACTACAGCTGGATGCCCTTCCTAATACCAACCACTTTACAGAATATACCAGGTGCATTTTTCATGGCACTGACATTAGTGATGTCTTCAAATAACACACAAGACAAGACGCTTGGACCATGTAGTTGCCAAGTGATCTTAACAATGTAGTTTCACCTCCACCCATATGAACCCATAGTACTAATCAATGTTTACTTTTGGCTATCCTAGTTTATTTCGCAGTGATACTGGAATTCTACGAAGTTGTGATAGGGGTTCTAGTTGATCCAATCAGTGGAACAGCTGCTCATGAAATTAATGTGCAAGTGGCTGAGCACTCCTCAGACATGTGTACCCTTAAAGTAGTTCTCAGGGAAATTCAGCATGACACAGAATGTGACAAGGCTGGCCCTTTGAATTATAGGTAGAACTCATTTTTGCCAGCTGATTGGACTAGAGCAAAGTGAGATAAAGTGTCTTGCTCAAGAGCACAATACACTGTCAGGAATTGAACTCATGAACTTACGATCGTGAGCCGAATACCTTGACCACTAATCCATGCGCCTTCAGCTATCTAAATTCATGCAGAAATAAAGAAATATTTTCAGGAGTGATATCAATGATAGTAAATTTTAGAATTGATTGTAGAGTTAGATATTATTAATGAAAATGTTACGTTTCACTGATTTGAGAATCCTCACCATTAATTTGGTTTGTCCCTCTACGGCTGCAATTCAGTGACTAAAACTAGTAAAAGAATAGCTTGAATAGATTTGTGAGTTACCTTTCTTTTATGTATGTGAGTATGTATTATTCTTGTACTTGGTTTCAGTTATTGGGCCATGTTAGAGCACCATATTTATTTATATTCATGCATAGGTACAGACTTAGCTATATGGTTAAGAAGTTCATTTTGCGACCACGTGATTTGAGGTTTAATTTGACTGCATGACATTTTGGGCAAGTGTCTCTTCTACTACAGCCCCAGGTCAAGCAATACCTTGCAAGTAGATTTGGCAGGGAGAAAACTGAAAGAAGCCTTGTGTGTGTGTGTGTGCATGTGACTACATGTCTTGATGTTGTGCATCAATTGTAAATAAACATCCCCATTATGCAAGTGGCCATTATGCAGTTCATGTTCAAAGGACTAAGAGGAAACATTACCTTGCTTGGAAAATAGGTGAAGGTTATTGATAAGAAGAGTGTCTAGCCATAGAAAATCTGCCTCAACAAATTTTTGTCTGACTCATGCCAGCATGGAAAATAGACATTATAATGAGATACAATATGCCTATAGCTGAATAGTTTATGTCTTGTATTTATTTTGTATTATCCCAAACACACAGATCACTTTCTCTGTATTAGAAAATAGAAAAACAGATAAAATAAAATGAGTAACTTTAGTCCTACAAAACATTGTTATTCCAATTAAACCTGCTTATTAACATCATTATGAAACAATTTGAGAACACAGATCAGGCAATGTATGCCAATTAAGCTACATCAAATGCCGCCAATCTCATTCATTTCTTTGTTTACTTAATTTAGTTAATTTTTATGTGTTAAATATGGAAATAGAACAGGTTTTTTTTAGTGTCTCTTATAATAATGTTAGACAGGTAATAAATGATTATTTGTATGGTATTTACAATTCACCTTTGTGATTGTTTTAATATCTGTCATTTTCTTTCTGGCATATCTTAGATAAGCCGGCAAAGACATTTTCCATTCATCATGATATTGTGTTGTCTTATTCATGAGATCCCAAACATTTTAGACCTAATATAAGTTGCTCATCTACTGTCTGTCTCTGTTGTTGACAGTTTCCACCACCAAACCCTCACATTTTTCACGCACACGCACACTCACACACACACACACACACACACACACACATTTATGTACACCACTGTAGTTTTCTTAAATTCATCTGCAGCTAGGGTTTGAAACATTAATTTCTTTCTACTGCTCTGTGTCACCTTCCCCCCTTCTATCCATTATAACTGAAATATGGATTTTATAGTTAATGACTAGCAAGCTATAACTGAGTGAGTTTAGTTCTGCAGAAATTCAATAAAATTACTACTAACATTTCTAAATTGAATGGTATAATGCACAAGTAATTTAAGGGATTGTTTTAACCTAGATTTCAAGGATTTATATCAGCCCTGAGGGCTGCTAAATATGTATGCTTTTTACCCTTTCCTGTACTGTATGTTTTAAAAGAAAATAAACTATATTTTCTTAGAACTTTTATGCTCCCTAGATAAAAATTAGGATGCAAGTATATTACTTGCATTGGTTGATAGCTTAATGAACTGAGCTTTTCTGATTTTTCCCTTCTTCTTCTTCTTCTTCCAAAGTTTAAAATCTGGTTTTGTCCCCGTGAACGGGGGTGGCCGGATTTACCTATGGTTATTCCCTATGGTTATTTATTATTGAAAACTTCTATTTTCCCTCTGGTAATTAACGTTTTAGTTTATGGTTTCACAGAAAATAATTATTAGTGGAATCTGACAACATTAACATTTTTTTTCTTTGTGTGTGTGTGTGTGTGTGTGTGTGTGTGTGTTTGGTTGAGTGGATAAATAATTAATTTTAATTGATTGTATGTTAGTTTTAGAATAGATATAAGTCACTTTCTACAGATGTAGGAAATATATTTTTGTGTCTTGCTCCAATGGTATATTTGGGTTGTCTGTAGATTAATTAAGAGAAGTATGTGTGTGTATTGATTATGTGCCAGCACATGTCTTTGAATCACATACTTTGTAGATATGATCAGGAATTTATCTACTCCTGTTGGCAATATGTTGTCTTTGAACAAAATATTTAGCTGTGATATAGCTGCTTCAGTTAACCCTTTTTATAGCAAACTACTTGAAACATGCACCTGTTTGTATGGTACCAACTACCAGTTTAACCCTTTAGCATTCCGATTAATCTGTCAGATGTAATGCTTTTTTTTTTTATTCAGTTTGTTTTTATTTTATCATTCATTATCTTGTAGCTTTGAAATTTTGATGTGATTGTACATTTTTACAATGACATTGAAGAGTAGGTGTGATAAGTTGGATCTGGCTGGTTTCAACATAAAACAGATAGACTATTTAGGATGGGTATGACCGGTTTAAATGCTAAAGTGTTTAAATGATCTAAATTAAAATCTTATGTTAACATTTAATTTTAATTTATGATCTAAGGCATTGGGCTGGTAGAATCATTAGCACACCAGGCAAAATGCTTAGTGGTATTTTGTCCGTCTTTACATTCTGAGTTCAAATTCTGCCAAGGTCGACTTTACCTTTCATCCTCTCGGCATCAATAAAATAAGTATCAATTTAACACTGGGGTCGATGTAATTGAGTAAACCCCTCCCTCAAAATGGCTGGCCTTGTGCCTAAATCTGAAACCATTATTATTGTTGTTGTTGTTATTATTATTATTTACCATTCAATAAAAGAATACATAAAATATACTGACCTTGTGCCAAAATTTGAAAGCAATATTGATTTATGATCGAAACACCAGCTTAATGATGACAAAGTTGTTTTACTAAATTCTTCATTATTCTCCAAATTAATTGAAGCAAAAGCAGTGTATTTTGATAGCTCCAAAATTTTTCTGTGCTACACCAGTATTTTACCCATAAAATAACTATCACTTAAAATTAAATTAAAAAGTAATGAATTATAAAACTAAACAATAAGGAATATATAAATTCCTGACTCATTTTATGCCAGATTAAATCCCTCTCTCCTTCTCTCTCCTCTTCTCCCTCTGTTTTTAGACTTTGCTTTTTTTCTCTATCACATCATCATCATTTACAATTCACTTTTCCATGCTTGCATGGGTCAGATGGAATTTGTTGAAGCAAATTCTCTACAGCTGATACCCTTCCTGTTGCCAGCCCTCACTTATTTCCAAACAGGATGCTATTTCCCATGGCCAGATATGTTTTTCAGAGAAGACTGAAAATAAACAACCTCACTTGTATGACAATGATGTTCATTTACAATCGTCATGTGATGTCTAGACAAGAGTACACACACACATACACACACCTGCATACACAACAGGCTTTTAGTTCATCATCATCATCGTCATCATCATCATCATCATCATCATTTAACGCCTGTTTTCCATGCTGGCATGGGTTAGACCTGTCTATTCATTTACAAAACTTTGGTTTGCCTGGTGCTATAGTAGAAGACAGTTACCTTAAGGTGCTATACAGTGGGGCTGAACCCAAGACCACATGATTGGGAAGTAAGCTTCTTCGCCAAACAGTCACGCCTGTGCCTACAATAAAATAATAATCAATAATATTCTAGAATAAATTCAATTTATTATATACCTTTCTTGGACCCCGCCCCCCAAAACCTGGCACTGTAGTGGAAACTAAATATGATTTTCTACATAGATACAAAGGCCAAAAAATTTGTGGTTGAGAGAACAGTTAATTATCTTGAATCCAGTACTTGATTGGTATTTATTTTATTGACCCCAGAAAAATGAAAGACAAAGGTCAATTTTGGTGAGATTTTGAACTCAGAACATAAAAGCTGTAAGTAAATACTGCAAGGCGTTTTTTCCATTACACTGATTCTGCCAATCTATTGCTCTAAAACGAAGACTCGAAATAAGAAATGATGCTGTGATAGAAGAATTTAAATCAATATTGGCTTTTTAAGCTTGACACCTGTTCATAGGGAGGAATATATCTGAAAAGCAATAGAACGATGATAGTTTTGCCAATCATTCATGCATACTGTATCCTATGACAATTAGCAAGCTTTATACTATTTTTAGCACAATTATCATCTAGAAATCTGGTATGGTATGATAATACTTGTGTTGCAGATATATAATAACACAAATACTACAAATGATCAAGTGTTGTAAATGGCCAAGAAAAATAAGTAAGACACACCTAGTTTAAGTATTCTAAATTTACACAACCCACTTAGAAGCTTAAACTTTAATAGGTTGAATAGTTGCAGATGGAATTTAATAACCAACAACAGACATTCACAGATGAGTGCCTTGTCCAATGAATTCAAGTCTAAAATTAAATTTAATAAGATGACTAACTGTGGTGCTGGTAGTAAGTTCAACACTTTACTACTTCCTGTTCAAATCCTGCTAAGATTGATTTGGCTTTGGTCCTTATAGATTGAATAAAAATAACTATAATGTACAAACTATTAATTTCATTGTATGAGTATTACATAACTCACTCTTTCGCTCTCTTCTCTATCTTTTTCTTATATCTCCATTAAGTGAAGAATTAAGACAATGAGACATTTTGCCAATCAAGTTTTCATTAAATCATCATCATCGTCATTTTAATGTCTGCTTTTTCATGCCTGCATGGGTCGGATTGAAATTGTTGAGGTAGATTTTCTGTGGCTTAATGCCCTTCCTGTTTCTCCAGCCTTCACTTGTTTCCAAGTAAGATAATATTTTCTCAAGGCCACACGTTTTCACAGAAGATTGGAAACAGAACACTGCTGTATAATGGTGACATTCATTTACAACTATTACATGATGTCAAGACAAGGAGATACCAACTCTCTCTCACAAACACACACAATGGGCTTCTTTCAGTTTCTGTTCACCAAATCTACTCACTAGGCTTTTTTGGCCCAGACCTATAGTAGAAGGCACTTGTCCAAAGTGTCACACAGTGGGACTGAACCTAAAACCACATTGTTGGTAAGAAAGCTTCTTAACCATACAGCCACTTCAGCACCTTACATTATCTAGAGTAATTACAATAATATACAATATAATACGAAGATTTTTTTTTCGCATAATCCCTCATTTCATAATTACCAAAATCTAAAAGAAGCACTTGTAAGATTAGTTCAGTGGCAGTTAGATAGTGGTATTGCATTTACTTAAAATGTAAAACCTCTGTAAATAAGCACATCTGTCTGGGTTTCAGAAGATGCATAGGTCGAATCCTGCATGCAACTTTCTGTCATGATTTCCCATTCAAGGGGATTTTAACCTGAGGTATTATTATAAGCTATTATTTATAGCCGACTTCACTTTGAGACTCATCATTAATAAAGACTTATAGATTCTTCTACATTTGTGTTATGAATGTAATAAAACTTTTGTCCCACTGCGGAGCACTTTAAAAAAGTGTCTTCTACTATAGCCCTATGCCTGTAACTTAGTGAGAGGTTTGGCAAAAGAGACTGATAGAATAAGTACCAGACTTAAAAAAAAGTATTAGGGCCAATTTGTTTGATTAAATCCTTGAAGGTAGTGCCCTAACACAGCCATAGTCCAATGAATAATGAAAATAAAAAAAGATAAAAGAGGAATCAGTTTTGAATATTAGCATTGCTTATTGTAAATGATTTACCCTATCCAGTTTCTTGAAGGTGGTGGTGTTTTTTTTTTAGTTTCATTTCTTAAAAGAGCATTAAGTGTCCTTGATACAAAGTCAAGTTCTGAAATCAATGGGTACTGCTTCATAAAATATGCTCTATCAGATCCTGTTGTGGGAAGGTAATGTAGATGTTAAATTGGGTGTGCATTTCTCAACATTTCCTTTATTAATGATATCCCCCCTATCTCTCCTCTCTCCCTCTCTCACGTGCATGTACATATTATTGAATTACATGATATACTGATATGTGAGGTGGTGCTGTAGCATGGTCTTAGCAATGCTGGAGCACCTCATGCATCAGTGAACTCAAGAAGTTTGCAATGAAATATATCTTTAAATGTGTTTGTTTCTGTTAACCATATTTATCCACATAGATGTATGTAGATGGATAATTGGCCCTTGGAATCCCTGTAAAGACTCATTAAAAGTATTTGGTAACTTCTGTTACCTAGGTGACCTAATCATCAGTGGTGCCAGGTGCTGCAAAAAGCTATGGTGGCATGACAGTTTTGAGAGCTGTTGCATCTGTTGACAGCAAAAGTGAAAGGTAGACTCTAGGATACTTGTGTATAAAGTGTGGTTTTGTGTGGTAGTAGTAGTGCATGGGCAAGGAATGTGGAGGATTTGCAATTGTTCACAGAAAGAAAAAAGTGAATATACTCCAAAAGATATGTAATGTCAGTGTGCATGAATAAGAGAAAACTAGACATTAGAGGTTAGTTGTTGTAGTACACAAGGAAGAAAACTTTCTTGGTATAGACCAGTCATGGGCAACCTGCGGCTCATGGGACATTCTGAATGGCAGTGCTAATGAAAAATTACCTTGAATTTTTAGTTGTGCAGCCTGTCTGATGAGCTTTTTCATATGACCTGCTTCTTGAAAGAGGTTGCCCATACTCAGTAGAGACAACTGATGCTATAGAAAGGCAGTCATAAAAATGATGATAATATATAGGAAAGGGATTGGGAGAATCATTAGTGCTGTACAAAATGCTTTGTATTAGTTATTGACATAACCTTGTTCCGAGTTCAAATTCCACTGAGGTTAATGTTACCTTTCATGTTTCCAGGGGTAGGGAAAGGAGGTCTCTAAAATAATTACCAGTCAAGATCTAGGTTTGATATAATCAATTGTCCACCCCACTAATCACTCTATAGACCTGTTCACTGAAAAGTCAAGCATTTACCTTCAGTAGTTCATAGTAACTTGTGTGTGTGTGACAATGTGAAAAGTTACAACAGGTAGTCAAAAATTCGAAAAGTGATGTAAAGTAGATGATATTAGGAAGGGCATATAACCATAGAAACCATGTTAAAGCAGACATTGGAGCTTGATGAAGTCTTTGAACTTGTTGGAACCCGTCAAACTGTCTAACTCATGCCAGCATGGAACAAGAATGTTAAATGATGATGCTAAAATATTTCAGTTGTGGTTTCTGGTATATATTTTTGTCTCCATAAAGAATAGATGACTAGTATAATTTAGCATCAATTATGTCATAGGTATTTTCTGCACAGCTAGGGTTTTTTTTTTATGAATGAGATTGTTACCTCATAGAAACAGTTTATCCATTTATTTATACATTATTTCTACTTAAATGTCAATACAAATCCACTTGTGAAGCTTGGAAAATCTCTGTATAATTTATCTTTTGTTTACTTTTACCAACTTCTTCAATTAAATTCCAACTTAAAAATAGAAAATAACATTCTGTTAAGTCCACTCCTAATAATTCCTTGTATATTTTCAGAATTCTTTTAATGTTTGTGTTGTTACATTATAACAAACTTATTATTTTTGACAATCTCTCTCTTTCTTTCTCTCTCTCTCTCTCTCTCTCTCTCTCTCTCTCCCTCTCTCTCCAGGTGAGGACTATTCTGTTCTTATAAAAGTACTTAAAGTTTGACAAAAAGGAAGTAGGGAGTGATTGTAGAGACCATAACATATTGACATAGAATAGATACTTATAAAGCAAGGATATGGTTTTAATACTTTTAATATCAACCTGCCTGAGACTGTCCCTGATTCTTTGCCACAAACTTCCTATTTTAACATTTAGCATTCGTATTACTCTTTCAAATGTAATGCTTATTTATTTGCATTTTTAAAAAATTGATCATGCACTATTTCATAGGCGCATGCCTAGTGGTTAGAGAATTGTATTCACAATCGTGAGGTTGTGAGTTCGATTCCCAGACCGGGTGATGCGTTGTGTCCTTG
>JAOPUL010005356.1:46414092-46425990 GCA_027564515.1 Octopus rubescens
GCGAATAAGTAAATATTAAAAATGATATAAAGAAACAAACAGAACGAACGAAAGACGTACACACTGCTAATTGCTACGGCCTCTTCAGTTGACGTCCAAAGAATCATAACAATTTCGCATCCTTAGCATCAAGATTGTTCAATTTTGATGGTGCCAGTGGAGTAAAATAACTGCCACTGGGCAATAGCAACGAGCAAGTGACAGACACAAGAAAAAACAATACAAACAAAATTAAATACGTGTACAAATACCAAAAAAAAAAATAAAATGAAAAATCAGATTAAAATAAAGCAACATTGTAAAATAACAAATACGAATCATGATATGTTCTACCTCTAATGAGGTGGTAAAGTAGTACAAAGACAAATCGACAAAAAAGTGGATTTTACGAACGAAAAACTACAAAACAAGTATGTTTCAAAGAAGGAAGACTACACGTGGTATATAAAGTGGGAAAGTAAAAAGCAATAAAGAAAATGCACACTAGGTATAAATATATCATGTTATAATATAATGCCATGTCAATATACATAATAATTTTTAAGAGTCATATTAAATTAATGTATCAAACCGGTTTCGCAGAGCTGATCACTGATTTTGGATTAACACCGATTTACAAACCGTGTTGGGTCTAATAGTACCTGAATAACAATATTGCATGTAAGGGAGGTAAGTAATTCTGAGATTGATGTAATTAAGGTAGATATTATTAGTAGTATTAGAAGGGTTAGTAGTGTCCTCTATTATGTTGTGTGTTCATATTAAGTTGTGGTTGATATTTATTGATGAACGTTGATTCTTTATTTAATCTTTGCTGTACTGCGGTGTTGTGAGAACATTGGTATAAAGGGGAAATTAAATAGTTTGGTTGAAGGTTTCTAGCGCATCTATCTACGTGTTCACTGACCTGTATCTTTCTGTATTGTTGGAAGCGGATTTGTTCCTTGTAAAAAGTTGTTCTTCGTCTGAGCGATGTTTGAGTTTGGCCTATATAATGGTTTCCACAAACTAAGCGGGTGATTACACAGATCAAGTTTTCAGAACCACAAGTGAAATTTGATTTTATCCTAAATATTTCACCTTCTTTAAAGTGAAATTCTGTACCATCCAAAAGGTGGGGGGCATGTGCCGAAGTTGGGCCACCCGCATTTTCCCACTTTTGGTTCCGTTTTTAAGGTGTACAGTCTTGCGCTGGTTAGTATTTTTTCATTGATTTCGTTTGCTTTTTTTATTTTTATGATTTTATGTGAACCCAAGATTTTGTTCTTTGTTTTATCTCCAGTGAGAATGGGCAGATTTTAGATGATGATGTTGAATGTTTCATTGTTTCTTGGGTTGTGTGTGGTGATGTAGGGGAGTATTTTAAATCTGGCGTGGCATTTCGGTTAACTTCCCTTAATGTTTGTAAGTCTATTCCCTTTGCTCGTTTAATCCCGTCATCTATTAATGATGTTGGGTAACGTCTCCTGATAAGAGTTGATTTAAGTTCACAGAGTCTTAGTCCACGGGTATTAGTATCCGAAACTATGGTACACATTCTTTTAGTTAGGTTGTAGGTTATATTAATTTTTATGTGTTTGGGATGGCATGAGTTGAATAATAAGTATTGTTTTGAATCTGTAGGTTTATAAAAGATGTCTGTTTTGATGTGGTTATATAGTGTGTATGTGTGTCTCTATGTGGTTATGTAGTGTGTGTGTGTGTGTGTCTGTCTGTCTATGTGGGTGATGTATGCATGTGTGGTAAGGCGACTGCTTGCTGGATTGCAGTTAGGTTCTCTTAAGAATAAACTCTTTAAAAAGCTATTACAATTCTTTCTAAATTTGGTACAAAGCCAGCAATTTTTAAGGGGAAGGGTTAGTTGATTTCATCAACCAGTGCTCAACTGGTACTTATTTTATTGACCCCCCAAAAGGATAAAAAGACAAAGTTGCTCTTTGAGGCATTTGAACACAGAACGCAAAGAACCTGAAGAAATGCTGCTAAGTATTTTGTCCGGCGCAGTTACAATCCTCCCAGCTCACCACCTTCAAAAGCTATTATAATGAAAGAAAAGATGGTGAGTTATAACTGTTACTTGATGAAAGTGAAGCTTGTTAATAACTTGTTAGTATTTAGTTTCTAGTGTCTAATTCAGTCATATACTGTCTACTTTTAGTCAGGTATCAGAAATAGAGGTGAAGATGGGAATAGCAGAGATAGATCAGATGAGAGAGAGAGAGAGAGGTGAGTGAGTGAGTGTGATGTGTGTATGAAACTTCCTTTTATACTCTGAGTGTTCATTAAATTTGTAAACTCAGTGAATAACAACATAATTCTGTTCTTTTTTCCATTCTCCAAGTAAAATATATTGCATTTGAAGGACACTAAAGTTGGCAGAATTGATAGTGTTTTTGTACATATTTTGTCTTCTTCTTCATAAGTTTAAATCTCACAAAATCATTAGTTCTTAACCTAGGTGTTAGCTCTTCCTTGGGATATTGTGAACCTAATGTCATTATCATCATTCAATGTCCATGTTCCATGCTGGCAGGGATGAGGGTAGTAAATGTTAAAAGACGCTTTGGGGGAGGAGCTGGATTTTAACAGGGCGGTTCTGTAAGTTTTCTTAGAAATACAATATTTAGATTATGTTCAAATGTTTTATTTGAAAAACATTTTCCTAAAAAGTTTTTAGTGGGATTAAAATATGACTCCGACATTGTGTTATCAGTGAGCAGAAACATGACTGATGATGTGCTAAGATCCAATTGCTTTCTTTAGTAATTTTTATAAAAACTTAACATAGGGGGTTCAGTGGTGTCCACTCTGTGGCAAGCATTTGAGCCAATTATTCAGTTTGATGATACCCTTCTCCATTCCTCCTTAGAATCTTGCTGGTAGAGGGTCATGGGCACTACCTTCTGATAAAAAGACAAAACAAAAACAAAACAGAAAAAAAACATGTAAATATCTAAAAAGCGGCACTTGTTGGAAAAGATAATAAACCACTGCACAAAATGTGCTTCTGTTTGATTAAAATAATCAGCTGTTTTTAAAATAAAATTAAATTAAAAAGAAAAGAAACGAAAGTGCTGAATTGAAAAAAATGGTTGCGAACCCCCTGCTCTACATTGCTGAAGTAACCCAGTGATTCAATCACTACCGCTCGCTCATAGAATAAAACGAACATTGTTGACTATGAAACTAAAAAAAAAAAAACCAGTACCAAGAGTTATTTCCCTTGGATAACTTCGATACGCTTTTGAATTTAAAAATCAAATATTGCCTTTAAAATGTTTCGCTCTCATCGAAACTGTTTGCTTCATTCTCAATTCAAATTGCCCCTTGGTCTTTTTAAAATACTATAAAGAAAACTTGAAAAGCCCTCAGATTTAATCAAAATGTAAAATTCTTTAAGTCACTGAGGATTTTGTAGGTAATAATAATAATAATTCTATTTACATAGTTTGTATTGTATGATGTTTATTATTCAGCCCAAGGTTGAATAGTTTGCATATTGTAGTGTTTTTGTTTAGCCCCAGGTCATCCCTGATCCAGCCCCCTTTAATCAAAAATGTTCTAGCTTTCATATCCCACTTTTTTTTGTAAGCAGAGGCTGCATTTATGACTAACTATAATGTTTAATGTTATTTTTTAAGACTTTAGGATGTATTACGATGGCGATTTAGCTGCTATTTCTAGCAGCCACGTAGAGGCTCTGTAATTGGATCAAGAATGAGAAATTGGTTTCAGGGATTTTCTTGTTATGGTCAGCATCTTTAAACTTTTGAGGAAGCCTCTTCATGGTTGCTTATCCTGTTAAAAATAGCCGCCAAATTTTCCCCATATCACGCCGTATTATTTTAACGAGAGAGCGATAGGGTGAGGGAGGGAGAAAGAGAGAGAAGATCTCTAGTCCCAGATATAGTACATCCAATGAAAATGAGATGGAATGGTCACAGCTGGAATGTCTTTGATTATAGATCTGCTCCATCTAGGTTCATCTAGAGCTAAAAAGAAAAACCACAACAGTTCAATTGACTATTGCCAGTCTATTTTACTCATGCCTTAACTTCGACAAAAGAAATAATTAATTGCATTTTAGCAGGTTGGCACATAGTTAAAGGTGTCTAATTGTTTACTTGAAGCTGTGATTCTGTGTTCAAATCACGAGGTGAATGATACTCATCACCTCTTGAGGTTCACACTTAAATTGAATTTTTTTTCTATATGTATGTTTACAGCTCCAGGTTATCACTGGTAATGTAATGATCTTTAGTAATATTTTAAAAGTAAAGTTTTTCTAGTTGCTCTCAGGGATGTATGGACATTTATATTTGTTTATTAAAATGCAAACCAGATAATTACTCTTGCTCCAGAAATAAATAACAAACAGTGAAAAATTATTATGTATCCTTCACGGTTTCCAGGCGCAGGCGTGGCGTGGCGGTGTTGTAAGAAGTTTGCTTCCGAACCACATGGTTCCAGGTTCATTCCCACTGCGTGGCACCTTGGGCAAGTGTCTTCTACTATAGCCTTGGGCCGACCAAAGCCTTGTGAGTGGATTTGGTAGACGGAAAATGAAAGAAGCCCGTCGTACACACACACGCTCACACACACACACACACGCGCACGCGCGTCTTCGTGTGTGTTTGTCCCTCACCACCGCTTGACAACCGGTGTTGGTGTGTTTGTGTCCCATTAGCTAGCGGTTCAACAAAAGAGGCCGATGGAATAAGTACCAGTCTTTAAAAAAATAAGGAAGAAAAAGAAGTACTGGGATCGATTAGTATGACTAAAATTTCTCAAGGCGGTGCACCATCATGGCCGCAGACTTATGACTGAAACAAGACAAAAGATATATTCCAAACATGTGATTTAAATGAATTTTGTCAAGCACAAATTATCTACAGTGTTAATTACTAAGTACTAAGAAGTTATCTCCCTTATTCTTAAAAGGAAAACATGGACAGTTTGTGTTAACTCGCAGCTCTGTCTCTTTTCTTTCTTTTTTTTTTTTAAATGTTAAATTATTTCAATTTTATTTAAGAAACAATATGTACAGATGAAAGAAATGTAGAGAGAGAAGAAGCGGTGAGCAGACAGCAGGGGCGGCACGGTCCTGGAATGAGGGGGGGGGTATTCAGCCGTGTCCTGCGACATACATGCATGCATACACATACATACACATATATATGCTCTCTTTCTCTCCCTCCCCCCCTCTCTCTCTCACACACCATATTTTACTTGTTTCCAGTCATTGAACTGCGGCCATGCTGGGGTACTGCCTTGAACAAATTAACCCCAGTACTTGTATTTTAAGTCTGGTACTTATTCTATTGGTCTCTTTGCCAAACCATTAAATTATGAGGATGTAAACAAACCAACACTGGTTGTCAAGTGGTGGTGGACACACACACACACACACACACACACACACACACACACACAGCAGTCACCTATCACCATCACTGCTGCCACTATTTCTATGCCTGTTTTTCCATGTTTGCATGGATTGCACAAGTCCTCTCCAACTTGGCACTCCACCATTTGTTGTGTTTCTTTGTGAGGTTCAGCTTCCTGAGATCAGGCCTCCACCACTTCTGCTCATATCTTCACTGGTTTTCCTTCTTCCACATGGTCTCTTGATCTCCTGGCACTTCTTCAACTATCTATTATCATTCATACACAGTGTAGCTGTTAGTTTGTCAGTTCTTATTTAGCATTACTGCTCTCTTGGACATTTCAGAGAACCATGTCTTGCTTGTATATTCCAGTTTTGATGAGGTTTCTACAGTTAGATACCCTTCTTAATGCCACACACAATAACAGTCTATTTAGTGCATTTTCTTGTGGTACCAGCACTAAAGAAGTTGTCATACCCTTAGTAAGGTTAAAGGATCCTATCTATATTGACTCTGTTTACCAATCACTTTGTTGAGTGTACTGAGTGTATTTTAGTATGGCACCAGCAGTAGAGAGGTTGTCTTGTCCCCGGCAAGACTAAAAATTCCTCTCTATTTTAAGTTGTCTCTGTTTGTTCAAAGCAGATTTGACTGAGAATGTGGGTAAAAGACAGAGATGCTAGAGAGAAATAACCTGGACGAGAGGGTGAAAGAAGAGAGAGTAAAATATGATGGGAGAAACAGATTGGTAGAGGGAAGAGAGTAATGGAAGTAGGGTGAGGAAAGGAATGTGATGTATGTTAATGATTGGAAAAAGTAATGTGAGAGAGAAGGAAGGATTGGAAGATAGTAACACATTATATATATATATATATGTGTGTGTGTATATACAAGTGAGTGGACAAACAAAAGAAAAGGGCACTCAACACATTTAGTAGGAGTTATATTATGGAACTGAATCAAACTGTTTTAAATAATATACTTATATATATATATATATATATAGCCATCCAACCCATGCCAGCATGGAAAAAGGACAGTAAATGAGATGATGGTATATATACATATTCACTGGATTTCTGAATAGTCTCCCCACCCCCATCAAATTCCACTTGCAAGGCATTGATCAACTAGTTATATTATGAGACACTTACCCAAGATGCCATACAGTGGAAAATGTCCCAGGAGCACATGATTATGTTTGTGCCTTTGTTGTTTGTAACTATTTTTGTTTGAAACTTATAAAATGCAATTGTGCTGTTGGAAATATGCACATGTGTTCATGCATGTAGCTCCTGGTTAAGACTTCAGATTGTGCTACTTCGATCATATTGCCTCCAGGCAAAGCACCATAAATCCATTAAGTATCATGGTTGAATAATTATAGGCAGAACGTCTAAGCTGTTAAATTACTTTCTCCAGCTTAACCAAATATCCAAATTTAATAGAGCTCTCTTACACATGCTAGCATCAAGTCAATGTGTATGTAAATCAGTACTAAAACGAAGCGTTAATACAATGTGAGTGATATAAAGATATTGTTTGTTTTGTGGAATTTAATTTATTCAAAATTTCTATATTGTTTTTTAATGTGTGTAATAGTATGAGTATTGTATCAGATGTGAGTGTGTGTGTAATCAAAAATGGTTTAGCTGGTGGAGCTAAGTTATTAATTTTGTACAGGTGTTAGTTGAGTATTGGGGTTGAGGAATTGATTATTGTAATGAAATTGATTACTCCACCTCCCTCAAAATTTCAGGCTTTATGCCTATAGTAGACTTTGAATTATACTTTCGTCATGAGACGCTGATATTCAATTTAAATATTAGTTGCTTCATGTTATAAGTATGTATTTTTTTTAATTATTTTAATAATATTCTTGTAACTTCCTAGTTGTCATCTGTTATCATTTATCTAAAATGGAATCCAATTTTTTCTATATTTTCAGACGGAGCAGCCTCAAAAGCTGGGGTGCAACAAGGGGATAAAATTATCAAGGTAAGTTATTTCCACAGACTGAAAACACATTTACCATATTAAGACAAATCAAGATTGTATTACATTTTTTAGAAATAGATCTTAAGAGTTCTAGATTTTATTTATTAGTACACATAGTGGAAGCTGCTTCTTGTGATAACTATGGAATGAAGCCTTTTTGATAACAACAGCTAGCTGATAAGCATTAAGTAAAGGATATAACAAAATATGGTCTTTTGATTCTTACAAACAGTTAACGTTTAATTCATTTTAAAGGACTTTTGGGATCCAGTAATTTTGATAACAGTAACCTTTTGATAATATTATCTATAAGTTTAATATATGGCTTCTTCTGTATATTTATATACACATACACCTCGTACATCTTTTACTTGCTTCAGTCCTTTGGACTGCAGCTATGCTGGGGCACTGCCTTGAAGAGTTTACTCAAACAACTTGACCCCAGTACTTATTTTTTTAAGCCTTGTACTTATTCTGTTGGTCTTTTTTGCCGAACCACTGAGTTATGGGGACATAAACAAACCAACACTGGTTGTGAAGCAGTGGTTAGGGCCAAACACACAGATACATACATACATAGATACATGCACATATGCATGTGCGTGCACACACACACACACACACATGATGGGCATCTTTCAGTTTCTGTCTACCAGATCCATTCACAAAGCTTTGACTGGCCTGGAGCTATAGTGGAAGGCACTTGCCCAACATGCCTCACTGTGGGACTGAATCCAAGACTACATGGTTGGGAAGCAAGCTTCTTAACCACAGACCCATGCCTGAAGAGTATGTGTGTGTGTGTGTGTGCGTGCGTGTGCGTGCGCAGATTGACATGGCCTATGTGGTCCATTTTACAACCAAGTAGTTTTGGATTCATTGTGAGTAGCAGCATCTTGGGCAAGTGTCTTGAACTATAGCCCGAGGCTAAGCAATGCCTTGTGAGTGAATTTGGAGGTTGATCATCATTGAACATGCATGCTGTCATTGGTTGTATGGTTTGACAAGATCCAGCAAGTTGGAGGACTGCGTTACACTCCAATACCTCTGTTGGCATGGTTTCTGTGGTTGGATGCCCTTCTTAACATCAACCACTTCACAAATTGGGCAGGGTGCTTTTTTTTCATAATGACAGCCCCAGTGAGGTCACCATGTAAATTGCATGACTAAAAAGCACCCATGACTGAGTGGGAGTGTGTTAAAAAAAAACAGCAGGGCATTTTATACTAGATGTTGAAAGAGTAAAATATGAAAGAAAGGGCAAGAACAGGTTTCTTGCTGTACAACAGATGCATTGCTACCTTGCATTATAAAAGTGTTGTGCGTGTGCGGGTGCATGCATGTTTGTGTTCATCTCTCACTACTTGACAGCTGTCTTTGATTTGTTTATGTCCTTGTAACTGAGTGTTTCAGCAAGAAGAGATTGATAAAATAAGTACCTGGCTTAAAAATATATACTGGGTTGATTTGATCAAGGCAGACCTCTCTGATTTACACACTATTCCTCTTCCTGTATTTTCATGCTTGCTATTTTTTTTTTGTGTTTTATTTCTCTTCCTAATCCTCCTCCTTTCTCTCAGTTCTTATTGATGCTCTCCCCGTCCCTGTTAGTTTGTTCTCTCTTTCTCTCCTCACATGCACTCATCCTCTTCCTCTTTCATTTTTGTAATTTGCTACTCACCCACCTTCTCTTACTCCATTCTCTTGTCACTCCTACCTTTTTCTTTCACCCTCTCACTTTTTGCTCACACTCTCTAAATGCCACCCTCTTGAGGTTAAACACAACTGTTGAAAAAAATGTTCAATGTCTTTTTCTCTGCTGCCCCTTGCCCACCCAATGTAATTAGCTCTACTGTTATAGTGTTGGCTACTGATGGCTATTGGCGGCTTTACTGATGATCTCATACTGTTATTTAAATCTTGTAAACATGAAAAACAGATGTTAGATGAAATCATAGTGGAATGATAAACTGAATTACTTGAGTTTAATTATTGTTAAACTTTGGTTTAAATCATTTCAGATTTTAAGACATAGTAACATGTACATATAAGTATACATGTTTGCATGTACACACACACACAAACACATGTATAAGCATACATGTGCCTGCACACATACATATACACAGACAGAACTATTCAATTATCATCTTCATCATCATTTTTAAATCCGTTTTCCCATACAGCCATAGGTTGGACAGACTGGCCCGATTTGAGCAGTTCTTATTTGGAATTACTGCTTTCAATAGATGGCTCAAAGCACCAAATCTTGCTTAGACATCTCAATTTTGGCATGGTTCCTATGATTGGATGCCCTTCCTATCACCAACCATTTTACAGAGTGAACCGGATGTATTTTACTGTGGCACCAACACTAGAGAGGATGTCGTGTCCTCAACAAGACCAAAGGGTCCTCTGAGCCGTGCATTATCTCTGCCTAACTTGCCAACCACTTTACTGGGTGCGCTGGTGCATGTTATCATGGCACCAGCACTAGTGAGGTTGCCTTGTAAATCACAAGACTGAATAGCCACCATCACCACCACCACCACCACCACTATGCTAAGAAAGAGATTAAAAGAGAGAGTGATGGCAGAAGATGAGGTTTTAGAGATAGTGAGATAAAAGAAAGTATGATAGGAGGAATATATTTATTAGTGTGAAAGAGCAGAGTGTAACATAAGATACACTGCTGGTAGGAGTAATAGCCGAGAAAAAACAATAATACCAGGAGTTGGTGGGAGAGAGAGAGAGGCAGTGATGGCAACTACTTGTTTAATGGTGAGAGGGAGAGTGATTAATGGATAGTTGTAGAAGTGGGTAATGGTAAGAGAAGAGTGGTGTATGTCAGTCTTAGGTATCTGAGAAGAGAGAGGGTAAGTGTAATGATAGGAGTAATAATCCCTAATTTCATTAGGTATTGTGAGGAGAGGGGGAGAGTGGGGTTGAATAATAGCTATGGTGGTGGGGTTGAATAGAGCAACACCACTGAACTTCTTGTGTGTCCACAGCTGCATTAGGTATGCCATATGGTATTTCTACCTACACCTTTCCTACATATCAAGTAAGGCCATTTCCCTGATGGAAGCAGGGTCCTGTCTATTTTCCTACTTAATAAAACTTTGGTCTTTGATATGTGTTAGTATGTCATCATCCTCCTGGCATGGGTTGGATGGTTTGATAGGATCTGATGGGCCCAAGGACTGCAATGTGCTCAAGTGTCTGCTTTGGCATGGTTTCTATGACTGGACGATGCTCTTACTGATAGCAACCACTTGTAGTATGTATAGGATGCTCTTTTCATGCCACCAGTGCCAGAAATGCATGTATGTATATGTGTGTGCAAATATATATCATCCTCTTCCTCCTTTAACGTCCGTTTTCCATGCTGGCATGGGTCGTGTGTGATTGTTTGTGTATATTTATATTCCACACTGCCACTACTTGAGTGAAGCAGTGCTGATGTTGATATTTCTTGTTGACGTTATGACCTACTGCTCTGTGCTTTTTGTAAACTTGTGGAATACTAAAATTACTTACTTCAAAAACAGATAAGGGTTACTGACAGGAAGAGCATAAAGCCATAAAGTTCTGCTTCAAATAACTCTCCTTGCTAGCAGATGTTGAATGAATGAGTGATGAGAAATTGTCATGTTGTGCTGTGTTGTCTACAAAAAACTTATTTGTTTATAATTGAGAAATCTTCTGGTGAATTTGTCTCTTCTGTTTCATTGTACATACCATATCTGATGGCATAAAATACTTTTTTTCCCCAAAAAATATCACCCTGGGTCCTATATGCAAAGTTGGGCCTCCTATAAGCTTAAATACACCAAAAACGTTTTTTTTCTTCTGAATATGCACTGCTGAAATTGGGGCACATCTAATATGTCCACACATCTTTTATGCCGTCAAATACAGTAATCTGGTTTAGCTGTCTCCATCCCAGTTCGTCATCATCATCATCATCCTTTAACGTCCGTTTTCCATGCTGGCATGGGTTGGACACTTGATCATATTTAACTTTACCACCACCGAAAGCCTATGTTTTTTTTTTTTCTTTATGTGGTATGATGGATTAAAAAGCTTTTTGTTTGACATTTGGGCATTTCTTAACCTCTAACTCTAACCTCAATATAAAACCAGTTTTACTTCATTATTTCAGTTTTGTGGAAATGTCTTCACCACCTAAATAACATAAACCATTGTAGGTGTGGTGGCAACAAACTCAAAAGAGCGTCATAAACAATGATTGTTATTTTAGTATACTGGAATCACTGGTTAAACAGCCTGGACAAATATAAGAACTATTGGCTGTGTGATAAGAAGTCTGCTTCCCAACCAATGATTCTGGGTTCGGCCCCACTGTGTGACACCTTGGGCAAGTGTCTTGTGTGTGGAATTGTAGGTAGAAATTGAAAGAAGCCCATTGTGCCTGCATCTCTCTCTCTCTCTCTCTCTCTCTCTCTCTCTCTCTCTCTCTCTCTCTCTCTCTCTCTCTCTCTCTCTCTCT
>JAOPUL010005356.1:46443975-46454991 GCA_027564515.1 Octopus rubescens
CCCCAGCTTGCCAGTTTCCAGTCAAACCATCTAACCCATGCCAGCATGGAAAACAGATGTTAAAATGATGATGATGAATGATGATGATTTATCTCAACAACCAATCTTTACATTTTAATTTGCTATTTAAATTACATCATATAAAGTTGTGTGAAGTTTACATATTTACAGACTACATCGTGTAACATTACATATATTACAATAAACAACAGCGAGAATACATTATATCTGGACGAGGGTCTTTGGTCATTATATCTTCAGGACTTCTTCAGCTGCTTCTCATATTCAATAATGTTCTCAGAATTTGGAACTGAACCTTTTATTAAATCTGCAAGGGTACAATTGTTCTCATTCCATTGTCCACACCAGGGATGTACCCCCTAATTATTTATTCTACTACTTGTGCAACGACTAGTTTGTTACACATCAATCAGTGTGTGTGTGTATATCCTTACTTAACAGTTGACATCTAATCGAGACTCATTTTCACTACACAAAACATTACAGAATAGAGGACAGTAACATTCTTCGTCGCTGTGACGTATTCACTGAACATTCATTACCAAGGTGACCTTGATCAAACACAATATAGTCACAACACTGCCACTGTATATCTAGGAACACATTATCTAGTTTGTCCAAGCCCCTACCTACGCCACCCTCACTCAGATCGTTACGTGTAATATGAGATTAACTTGGCTTCTATTTCAACAGGGTTGAGTGACTAGATAGTTTCCATCCCAGTGGTTCATTGTTGTTTTGTTTCCAAGTCTGCTGAAACTGATTAGACCTATAATCAAAGTAAAATATTTTCCATCGATGCTGAAAGTTAGCGAGATCAGGCAAAGACAATTGTGACTATCTGGTCACTGCGTGCGCCACCCTGAACTGCAAGCATCCAAATTAATTTTGTGGAAACCATTTCATGGTGTTGTAAGAAGACGAAAACATCGTCACACACCGACAACTTGATTGCAGACACTGGCCTGGAATGTATCCAGGACCTTGAGGCAGTGATGTTAGACCGAGAAGTGTGGCAGGTGGACTTTGTTGCATAAAAGTAAAATGTATATGTGTGTACACATGCATATATGTATATATGATGGACTTCCTTCTGTTCCCATCTATCAAATCCACTCACAATCACAAGATATTGGTCAGCTCAGGCCTATAGTAGAAGTCACTCACCCAAGGTGCCACACTCTAGCACTCCACCCAAAACCATGTGGTTGCTAAACAGACTTCTTAATTACACAACCATGCAAACAATAAGCTATAGGACAGTGTTTTAACTTCTGATCTGTCTACTAAAAATCCATGCTTGAGATTCTATGCTTATGTTTATGCAGCCTTAACATCTATACTATAATAAAGAAAGCTGCTTATTAATTAGTTTGGACTATGTAACTTTCGCTAAAAGAAAGTAATTATTAAACTCTAATACAATATTATCAAAATATGGTTTTCAAACTACAAACTAATTTTGATTCACTACAAGATAGCACTTTTTAACACTACAACATAGTGTTGCCTCTTTTCTCTCTCTGATACACTTTATGCTGTTACTTTCTACAGATATATCGGTAAAAACATTTCTCGAAATTATAAGTTTAATCCAACATCAGCCAAATTATGTTGATTCCAGTATCCTTTCGTATTTGTAAAGTATTTTTGAAGAAATAGAATGCTGAAGCAGAAAAAGTGATTTTAATTTACTTATGTTAATTATAACCAAACATAAACTTATCTCAATTTACATATCAGAAAAATTACACAAATTGGGAATCAAATGTGTAAATATTATTTAGTGACTAACAGAAACTGACTGATACTCCGTCGGTTACGACAACAAGGATTCCAGTTGATCCGATCAACAAACAACCTGCTCGTGAAGTTAGCGTGCAAGTGGCTGAGCACCTTACAGCCATGTGTACCCTTAATATAGGTCTTAAGGAGATTCAGTGTGACACAGAATGTGACAAGGCTGGCCCTTTGAATTACAGGTACAACTCATTTTTGCTAGCTGAGTGGACTGGAGCAAAGTGAAATAAAGGTCACACCATGCCGCTGGGAATCAAACTCTTGACCTTACGATTGTGAGCCGAATACCCTCACCACTAAGCCCACGTGTCTTCACAGAAACAACACCCAAAGGGTAGGGTAGTGTCTCTGCTAGTATTGTATAACATGGTTCTGCATACACTATGTCAGTAAAACAAAAGGTTGGAATGGTCATGCCATTTGATCGTGCTCAATCCAAACAGGCAAGAATAACAGTCTCATTGATATTGTTCTTTTACCTGACCTCCTTTTGCACCTTATGACTCTTTTTCTTAACATCCCCGTCCCACATAGATTTTGTATTGATGAATTTACTTCCCCCACCGCCACAGTCATTAGGATTAACTGATATTTTTAGATCTCAATAGGTTATTTGAGAATCAGAGTGTATATTATTACCATTATATAGGATTGTTATTGGTTCAGTCGATGGATGATTGAATTGTAGAAATAGATGTTAGGAAATGATCCTTCAACATTGTTAAAAGTCGTGTCATGAAATGAAAAAAAAGTAAAAAAGGCATTTATTTATGCTTTTATTGGAATTATTTATTGATTTTTTTTTGGTTAATAAATTATCAAAAGGTTAATACATAAAGAAACAGCCAGACAGTCTTTATTTCATCTGAGTGAATTCATATATATGTGTGTGTGTGTGGGTGTGTGTGTGTATATATATATATATATATATATATATATATAATGATGATTGCATGGAGATGATTTCATTTCTCTCTCTTATGATATAGGCATATTAGTAGTGTGGGCGTGTGTGTATGTGAGAGAGAGCATATGTTTATGTGAATGTCTATTTGTGCATATGTACTGTATGTGTGGATGTTTATACCACTTGTTATATCTATGTATGTGCAAGCATAAATCCATGCTTACACACACACACACACTCTCTATCTTTCTCTCTCTTCTCAAATGTGTGTCTCCTTTTAATATTTCCTGCTATTTCTTTTTTCTTTTTTTTCTGTCTACCTTACGCTTCTCTATCACATCTATGTCTGTCTCTCTCTTTCATGTATTTGTTAGGTAGTTTTATTTAAAGATATTACACATCTCAAAAGCAGCTTGCTTCATATTCTTCCTGTAATCTTATTTGCGAGGAATAAATAGATTTTTGATGTGTCTTACAAAATAATTCTTGTCCTCATTTCTTCATTAGACAATCCTTGTTAATTGTTCCTCTGTTGGAACAATAATCTTACTATATTTTCTCTGAAGACTTACAACAACCATTTCGTTTGTTCTCTCCTTCTTACCCATCTTATCACATTGATATTTGAGACATTTTAACTTAAACTTCTATATTCATCTGCTGGAAGGGTCTGTTTTTTTTTAAAGTTTTTTTTATTATAATTTTATTTGTATGTAATCTTTTAATAAACAATTCTGAAAGCTACTTTGTATACTAACTGCAGTAAAACTGTTCATAGTTGTGTGTGTGTGTGTGTGTGTGTGTGTGTGTGTGTGTGTGTGTGTGTGTGTGTGTGTGTGCGTGCGCATGTCTTACCAACATATTTCTAAGTCTATACTTTGCATTTAATTTTTGGGTTTTAATTATATTTTTCTTTTTGAACCTGGATGGTGGTAAGTCTAAATCAGTGGTGCTAGACAGGAACAGCTGTAAAAGTGGTGCCTTCGAATTAGTAACCATCAATGCCTCAACCAAGGTAGGGCAGTGGATTTCTTCAGGCATCTACAAGTTTTCTTGGGAATGTTGCACACATTTAATACTAGTTGGAGACAGGAATGGCATTTCAGACACGCATTGGGATTGTGTGGTATTAGCAATAGGAGTGGTTGGCTGTAAAAGCTTCTCAAGCCTGCTCAGGCAGTTCTAAGTCTGACAAGTATTGAGTGGATTTCTCAAATACATTCATGTAGACATGAAGCAACCACATCAGGTCTTCCAAATTGTATTTAGGTAGCCTATTTGTTAGGTCAATGCATAGAGATAGTGTAGGGTGTCCACACTTTTCAACTGCATAGGTGACCTAGATAGAATGCATAGACAAGCATCTGTTTTCTGGAAGCTGAACATCTCATTCTTAGTGTGCAAAATGTATAGCAATGGGATTAGCAAATTAATTAAGCTGCTGTTAGTGGTGGGAGAGATAACCAAAAACTAGTGATGAGTCACTCTGAAGAGTAGAATAGATATGATTTATCGAACATATAGCAAAGGCACGTGGCCTAGTGGTTAGGGTGTTGCACTCATGATTGCTAGATCATTAGTTTTATCCCTGGACTGGGCTGCATGTTGTGTTCTTGAGCAAAACACATCATGTCATGTTGCTCTGCAACCATTTCGACATCTGATGTGCGGCACAGTTGTGCACCTGTACAGGCACCATCGATTTGATGGGGGGGGGTGATGGGCTAATGTACAGCACATACATTTGATCACTATAAACACATCATTTGTGCAGGTAGTTTAGCAAAAACTGAACACTCATGCGTCATTTTCGATGGGATATTTCATCATAGAGTAGTGATAGGAAAAGAGTAAATTAATGTGAGATTTAGTGAACAAAGATATTTTGACCAGTGATTTGCAACCATTTTTTTTAATGCCCAACACAAAAGCTGGTTAGAGTTAAGATATGTGCTCTTAAACGTGAGGGGATGAGAGTTTTTCAATGAACCTGAATAGAAAAGGTGCGATGTGACAAAAATCCTTAATTCAGTCATTAATGAATTGGAATAGGTGTATGCTACTTGATTCCTGGTAGATACCTGCTACTAGTCAACCTCACTTTGCTCAACTGTTATGAACAAACAACAGCAATGGACTAGAGATTGCAGTGATCGTTCATGCCTTTCTTCACAACTGTCATGGTTCTTGTTAGTAGAGGAAAGTGCTGCAAAAAGCCAACAAAAATAAAGGGGAGTTGGCAATAAGTCATTGTATGAGGGGCATACTGCTTAGTTTGACTGATCTGTTCTAGAAGCTTTATGTATATATGCTTAACTTGTTTGTGAAGGACATCTGCAGCTGGCAGTAGAATAGGAAAATTCCTGGTTCTCTGAGTTGGAAAGAAGTACTACAGAGGAAAGGTGTGAACAAGGGGCACATTATTGATAATATCTGGTTTATAACCCTGCTAGTAGAAGAATTGAAGTTTTGAGTTAAGAGCTAGCAAAGCAGTTGACCCTTGTCATCAGAAGTGTACTGAATTGTGTGATTTTACAAATTTAACCATTACAAATTCCACCTCATGCTGTACATCATTGAGAGCATATGTAACAAACTTGGCTTTGATGGGTTTCTGATCAATTTTGATTAATCAAGAGCCTTTGATAGGGTTAATCATCACTACCTAGCAAATATCTTCAGTAAAGCTGGTTTCAGCCCCATTTTTCCGAGGTTGGTCCACTTCATTGTACAGTGACATTTGCCAATGGTCAGATATATTGGAGTCTGCCCTCTAGTTAATGTGTTGAAAGGGGAGTGAGAGTTACTAGTATAGCCTTAGTGAATGACCCAACACTTAGCAGGTGATTGCAGGCTGTGAAATACAGCTGGGAGAGTGTACTTTGTAAGTTGGTGCAATACTGGATCATTGGGGTACTTTGATTGGGTCTAGGTTGCACTCCTCTTTTCTGAGGATTCTATCACATTTTTGTGTATTATACCTCCTGTCACTCTTCATGCATTTTGATTTCAATGTGAATTACATCAATTTGGTAACTGTCTTTATATTTTCTCCTCCTGCATTACCCTTGTCACAATAACAAAGAAATTATTATGCAATTAGTTAAATATTAATCTCTCTTGCATATAGTTTTTAAAGAAAACATAATGCTGGTGTAATCCTAAATTAATCTTTAATCTACTGTTAACTTTACATGAATATAGATTCAGTGTTTGTGTGTGAGAGAAGGGTTAAACCACAATTACAGAGTTATGCATTTTTGTTAGATAATATATTTTATCTCCATTTCTTCTGCAATGCAATATAAGTATCATAACTGGCTGAAAATTCAAATACCACCACCACCACCACCATCCCTTAAAATATCACTAATTACTTTTCTGCTTATTTAGATATTTAGGCATTGAGAAAGAGAAGAGTGTGAATACACATTTTTATTGTTAATCATATCTGAAAGCCATTTCATTAATGATTGCAACACTGGTAGTGTGGTTATATTCTTACAGAATTATGCTTGAAAACAAGTTTTGCCTACACCAAGTGTATTATTTGGTTGACTTTACTGAAACTAATTAAGCACAAACACTGCTGATGTGTGTGTGTATGTGTGCACCTATCTGGCTATGAACTAATGATCATAAGGGATAATATTGTAAGTGCTAATGGTTGTTGACTTGGTTGACTAGTTCTGTACAAAAGCTATCCACTGCCACTGTATTCAACAACTGTTTACAATACTGTGTTGATCAGAATCATTTCATTTCATTTATTTATTCTCATATCTATGCTTGAAACTCAACTATATTTAGACCATCAATTTTCGGCCTCTATAAAAGGTAACTCTCTTATGAAACAGCTATTAAACTCTTGGTAAACAAAATACATTTCATATTTTTATCTTCATTTTTTTCTTACCTCAGTTTAGAACCTATTCTTTTGATGTGAATTTTATTAGTTCATGTCATCATCATCATCATCATTTAACGTCCGTTTTTCCATGCAAGCATGGGTTGGACGGGGTATGTATATATATATATATATATATGAACTAATATATATGTGTGTGTGTATTTGTTTGTTTGTATGTAAAACACAGATACAGTTATAAGTATACACATCTCCACCAAACCCTCAATTAGACTAATTTGCCCCACAAATTCATCACATTTATAAATATGTGTTTGTGGGAATGTGTGCAGTTGACTGTTTGTAGTGTATGGTTGGCATGATTTATTAATGAGATTTATATGTAAGGCATGGCTACAGAACACAGAAGTTTGCTTTCCTACCACATGGCTTCTGGTTCACTCTCACTGTGTGGGACCTTGAGTAAGTGCCTTCTACAATAGCCCCAAGCTGACCAAAGGCCTTGTAAGTGAATTTGATAGATGGAAGCTGTAAAGTCATCGTACACACACACGCACGCATATGTGAGGGTATGTACAATGTCTTGACTTAGCGTGATAGTTGAAAAGCGCATCAGCTGATAAGTATTTATTATAATTTTTTTTTTCTTACCTAGATGTAAATCTTAAGATATGAAACCTGACACTTGTTCCTTTCTGAAAGATGTTAGTGACATACAAGAAGGGAAAATGAGAACATGAACCTTACTTTCATTCCACACTACATTATTTAATATTTAGAAGGTAACAACAAAGTTATGTGGCTTCTAATGGGGAAGATTATCTATTTCTATTGAAAATATAAGACTGGTGTAATTGATTTATGGGTTTGATATATTTATTCTAAAAAGATGCTCTTAATTTCCCATAATCCCTAGTCTTGAAGGCTACATAGATATCTGTTTAGTTATATTTGACTCCTCACTAAAAGTGCATGCTATCCTCATAAATTCCATTTGCATACTGAAGGTGTGGTTACCAAACAGATACATTTCTTTTTGTTAACAGTTGTATCAAAATGTCCATTTTTATTTTTATGCAGTCTGTTCGCATGTTAGCTTATAAAAAAGCTGAAGTAAATATGAGCTGGAACCCAGAGATATCAAGTGATATATATATATATATATATCATCATCATCATTTAGCGTCCGTTTTCCATGCTGGCATGGTTTGACTGGAGACTACCAAGCTGGGGAGCTGCACCAGACTCCAGTCCATTTTTGGCTTGGTTTTTAAGGCTGGAGGCCTTTCCTAATGCCAACCACTCCAGAGTGTGTACCAGGTGCCTTTTAATGTGTCACCATCACATACATACATATATATATATATATATATACATATACGATGGGTTTCTTTCAGTTTCTGTCTACCAAATCCACTCACAAGGCTTTGGTCAGCAAGAGGCTATAGTAGAAGACACTTGCCCAAGGTGCCACACAGTGGAATTGAACCCGGAAACATGTGGTTGGGAAGCAAGCTTCTTACCACACAGCCATGCCTGCGCCTGATATATATATATATATATATATAGTAATATTTATCCCTACTTAAAAGTTTTACTTACCATGAGAGAACCTCTCATATGGACTTGTGGTGCATATAAGCACTCGTGTTTATATCACTAGCATGAGATAATCATCTACAGCAATAGCGGGCAATTATCTCCCGCTAGCAATATAAACACGAGTTCTTATATGCACCACAAGTTCATATGAAAGGTTATTTCATGGTAACACAACATCCACTTTTAAGTGGGTATAAATATTACCTTTTGGTATTGATAAATAGATAGATACATACAGGAGAAAAGATCAGACTGTTCTGGTCATGAAGTGCATGTGCAAAATGTTTGGGAAACCTTTCATTGGTTCAATGATAGAAAATATATGGGTAAAAAGTTGAAGGAGAAATAGGTTTGGTTGATATGATGTAGGTTTCAGCCATTGCTGTAATGTAACGCTATTTATTGTGCACACAGGGAAAAAATGATAATGCATGTGTATAAATAATGCAATGATTAAGAGGGTAAGTTTAAGTGTTAATATCTATTAAGGTATTTGATTGGAGTTGTACAGACCAATGGCAATTCTTCTTGCTACTGCTGATATGGTCATTATTTTTTTTAGTTGGTTCATTATCTCTCTTCTCCCCCACCACACAAAATCTTATATATCTTCTTCAGCATCATAACGTTCATTTTCCATACTTGCATGGTTCAGATGGAGTTTGTTGAGGCATGGAGTTTGTTCCAAGCAAGGTAATATGATCAGACATGTTTTGGTAGAATACTGGAAATGAATGACATTCATCTACAACATTACACAATGTCAAGACAAGGTGTCACGCGAGCGAACACACACACACACACTGAGCTTCTTTCAGTTTCCGTCTACAAAATCCACTCACAAGGCTTTGGTTAACCTGGGGCTATAATAGAAGACACTTGCTCAAGGTGCTGTGTAGTGAAACTGAACCCGAAAGCATGTGGTTAAGAAGCAAACTTCTATCCAGACAGCCATGCCTGCGTATTCAATACAGCCTTTCCTGTGTATGTATATATATGTGCCTGTATACATGGTGTAGCTCCCCCCTCCTCTGGCTTGCCAGCTCCAGTCAAACCGTCCAACCCATGCTAGCATGGAAAACGGATGTTAAAGGAAGATGATGATGATGATGATGATGTATGTCTATTTTATCTATGTATATATATATAAGTAGTGAAATATGTAAACAGAAAATCATACGTGTAATACACTGTATGGGATGATACACAAACAATTAGGAAGTTGCCAGTCCTAATAGTAACATTTATAAGGTAGGCAAACAGAACAGTGTAACGAACAATGCATGGGACGATATACAAACAATAAAGAAGTTGCCGATCATCATAGTAAACTTTATGCGGAAGGCAAACAGAACGTTGTAATAGACAATGCACAAAAAAATCCACAAAACATAGAAATATGCTTATCCTCTTCAGTTGTTGTCCAAGAGATCTACGCGATTTCACATCTTTAACAACAATATCGCTAGCTCGAGGTGATATCATTATCATCATTCAACATCTGTTTTCCATGCTGGTATGGGTTGGAGTGTTTGACAGGAGCTGAAGAGCTGCACTCGAGAAAACCTGTCCTCCACAGCAGAAGTGTTAAGGCTGTTCCCTCTGGTGAAGAGGATTGGCCTGCAAAACTCCTGTGCTGGTGCCATGTAAAAAGCACTTGTGTTGGCGCCATGTAGAAGCGCTCATGCCGATGCCACATTAAAAGCACCCAGTACACACACTGTAAAGTGGTTGGCGTTAGGAAACCAAGCCAAATCAAACAAGAACCTGGTGCAACTCTCCAGCTTGCCAGCTCTGGTCGAACCGTCGAACTCTTGCCACCATGGAAAACAGACGTTAAAGGATGATGATGATGTCTTCTTTTTTTTTAAGATTTGTGTGTCTGTTGAAGTTAGGTAAATTATACTGGAAGCCAAGCATAATAATAAGAAATTGTTTTACTTTAAGTAGGCTTTGTATCTAGTTGCATCTGTTATCATTTTTAACAACTTATTTTCTATCTATGTCGCACTTTAGCAACTTACTATTTCTCATCTGAAGGAATTGGTTATTTTCCCTCATTTCTATCACAATATCATACCTAACTGTTCATTGTTGTTATATCATTGCCATGTTATCATCATTCAACTCTATTTCACAATAACTCTTGTACAATTGCCAATTATATGAGCTATGTACTGTACCATGTTAATCACTATAGCGTTTCAGCAGAATTTTCTTTCAGCTGTAGCCTCTCTCTGTTGTTGTGTTTCCCTTGTATAGTACATGCAGCTGTAAACAGGCATTTATATCCCATGGATTATTTCTTCGACTGACTTAAGTGTTTGTTTTGTTTGGTGTTTTCTACATATTTTCTTTACTGTATGACAAAATAATCTACAAGTTTGTCCTACCTTGTTGAACAAAACACAAGTGAAAGTATAAGATGGAAATATTTTCACTTCAGTTTGATTTCATCTATTATCTTTGAGTGTGTGTGTGTGTCTATATATTATTATTATTATTATTATTAATATTTAGCAGAAGCAACAGAGTGACTCTGGGATTGAGAGTTTCGTGCATTAGCACTTATCATATAATATATATATATGTGTGTGTGTGTGTGTATATATATATATGTGTGTGTGTGTGTGTGTGTGTATATATATATATATGTGTGTGTGTCTATATATATATATATATATATGTGTGTATATATATATATGTGTGTATATATATATATGTGTGTATATATATATATATGTGTGTATATATATATGTGTGTGTATATATATATATGTGTGTGTATATATATATGTGTGTGTATATATATATATGT
>JAOPUL010005356.1:46601093-46613253 GCA_027564515.1 Octopus rubescens
GAGTGTGAGGTGAATCTGGCCACCCCCGTTCACGGGGACAAAACCGGATTTTAAACTTTGGAAGAAGAAGAAGAAGACAGTAGTAAGGTTCAAAGGTCTCTTTTGAATTTGCTTTTTCATATGAGGATGTTGTATACCTTTTGTCTTTTACTTATTTCAGGCATTGGACTGTGGCTATGATGGGGTGCTACCTTGAAGGTTTCAGTCAAACAGACTGACTCCAGTAGTTACTTTAAAGTCTGGTACTTATGCTATTGCCAAGCCACTAAGTTAGAGGAATGTAAATATACCAACACTAGTTGTCAAGTGGTGTGTGTGTGTGTGTGAGAAAGAGAGAGAGAGACAAACGCACACACACACACACAATATATATATATATATATATATTGAACTTTCACACAGTTTCTGTTTACCCCATATCCACTCACAGGGAATTGGTTAGCCCGAGGCTCTAGTAGAGGACACTTGCCCAAGGTGCCACACAATGGAACTGAATCTGAAACCACATGGTTGCAAAGCAAGCTTCTTAACCACACAGCCATGCCTGAACCTATATAAATGAAGATTTTCAATGTATTGAAAACAGGAATTATAATTAATCTGATTAAACACTTCTTTTTCTATACAACATTATACTAAAGAAAAAAAAACACAGTACATATTAAACATGAGAGATAGTTGCTTTCTGGGATTTCAGAGGGCATAATTAGTACTGCACATAAGAGATGAGCACAAATTATATACATTAAATATGGTATGTTTATGGGATGATGGTGGGAGTGGGCCCATAATAGTCATTAAAAGCTTTCTTTTTTCTTTTTTTTTTTTATTGTTGTGTCTGTAAGTCATTTTTGATTAACTGAAATATTTCACTTGTACTTTTATTTTCCAGTGTTATTATGTCCAGTCTAATATATATATGTATATATATCTAATATATATATTTTAGTGTTAATTTGGTTTCTTATTTCAGCTTAGATCTAGGCAGGGGAAACACCCCATAAAACTTGTATAAAGTGAATTTTTAAATATTTTACTAAATGACAGCATTTCATTTAAGCTGATATTTAATGAATCTAATAAATCTTCTAGTAGACTTGGATTACTTAAGTCTTGTATTCCCACCACCTCCTCACCACTACCACTCTGTCCCTCCTGTTTTTTTTTTCTTTAACCCCTGACACTAATACCTCCCTTTTTCTCTCCCTTCCAGAAACCCATCCCCCAATAGTGTCTACTCACTCTTATCACTACCACCTTTTCACACCTATAAATCTGTTCCTCTCTTCATAATTTATCTTCTCTTATCACCTCACTTTGAATCATCACCCTCTCTCTTTCCTGTTTTCTTTCAGTTATAGAGCCTTTTAGTCTTGCCAGTTGCAAAGTAACCTTACTAGTGCTTATGCTATAAAAAAAGACCCCAGTACAACATATAAAGTGGTTGGCATTAAGAAGAGCATCCAGCCATAGAAACCATGTCTCAACAGATATTGGATTTCAACTTGGTCTTTTGACTCATTGGATCTCACCAAACTGCCCAACCGATACTAACATGGTATGAGTTGGGCAGTCTATAGTTTATTGGAATAACAGTATAAATAATAATAATCATCATCATCATTTTTATATCTGTTTTTCCAGACTAGTATAGGCTGGACTGTCTGTTCTAGTCCAGTGACATATCATTTGTGATAATCTTTGTCAGCTGATATATTACAAAAGATAGCAACATCAATCATAGTTGTTATATACATTATGTTGTTTTGTATGACTGGATGCTCTTCTTGTCACCCCACAACTTTACAACCTGAACTGGGTACGTTTTATGGTGCTATAGGACACTACAGAAAACATTTTTATTGAGTCGGAATGAAAAGGTATCCCAAAATGTGATTGATTAAGAGATGTTAGCATTTTTAATTTTACAGTATTCATTTGTTAATTAAGTTTTATGTTACTAATTTGTTTCTGTTGTTTTTCTTTGTAGGCATACCGCAACCATCAGTTTGTTCCTCAACATTATTACCAACTGACTGAATGCATGGTTTGTTCTAGTCCTGTGTGGGGAGTTGGTTTTCAAGGCTATCAGTGTAGTAGTAAGTAATGACTCTGGTTTTCTATTGCATACAAGCATGGTATTTATTTCACCCTTTAATCTCACACACATAACTATATGTGTTATGATCTACAGTTAAAGAGATAGTTTTAAAGAATAACAGGAGTTTATACATAGAAGAATGGGATTGGGCCAAACAACCAAACAGAATATCAAAAGAATTCCTCTTATCACCTGGCATATTTCACCTCCTTCAATACTGCACCCAAACTCAATCAAAGGGTTTTGTCTTGCAAGCTGCTTGGCGACCTCACTAGTGCTGGTGACATGAAAAAGCAGCCAGTGCACACTGTAAAGTAGTTGGTATTAGGATGGGCATTCCAACCATAGAAATCATGTCAAAGCAGACATTGGAGCACGATACAGTCTTCTGAACTGCCGGTTCATGTCAAACCATCAAACCTATGCCAGCATGGAAAATGGACAGTAGATGACGATGACAGCAGCAAAGAGGAGGAGGAGGAGGAGTTTGTAGTTAGTTGCCGGAGACAAAAAAGTAGTACAGCATTGTATAAATGTCCCTCCTTGCTCGATGTCTAGAAAAGAAATCAGTATTCTATAGTGAAAGTAAACTGTGGTTACAGAAGTACCACTTGTTTAACAAGTTGATGAGAAACTAGAACTGGAAGAGTATTAACAGCAATGGCAAACTGAGTAGAAACAACAACTTGAAACTTTTAGCCCAGATGGTATTGGAAAACAGACGCTAAAGGATGATGATAAACAAATGGGGAAAAAATATTGTGGAGATACTGATAGTTATTAGTCAATCAACAATTTCCTGTTAGTGTTTAATGATCAGCTGATGTTGAAATACCTTGTTTTCTCTAACACTTTTATTAGACTGCATAATAACTGAGGTTTTTCTAGACATATTATGACTTTGGGACTGTCTTAGTGTTCTTACACATTGATCTGTGTAGATGATGTAGATGATGATGACAGTGATCATCATGATCAACATCTTCCAGATAAGAATGATCATTGTCTTCCATGTTAGCATTGGGTGGACAGTTTGAAAAGATCCGACAGGTCCTAGGATTACCTCATGTTCTAATGACTGTTAGCATAGGTTCTACAGCTAGATGCTGTTTGTAATGCCAACCACTTTACAAAGTGTACTTTGATTGGCGTTAGGAAGGGAATCCTGCCGTAGAAACTATGCCAAAGCAGACATTGGAGCACAATACATATTGTAAGATATTTACGAATGTGAGACTTTAGAAACCAGAAACACTAAAATATCAAACACGTATTCTATCAGTTGCAGATGTTTTTTTATTAAAAAAATACAAATACATAAGATAGGCATTAAAGTGACAGTTGTTGTCATATGTTTTTTTCTTTTTCTTTTTACGATTTAGGTTTGACTTACACTTCTTATTTGATATTTCAGATTGTGAATGGAATGTTCATAAGCATTGTATAGAATACATTGAAGCCTTGTGTCCGCAAGGTCGGAGAAAACGAACGTCTGGGCTGATGGACAAATGGGGCCGAAAACCTAGTAATACAAATGGTAGGTACTGCTGAGAGTATTTAATATATGAAAATATTCAATATATCGGAGAATGAACAAGATGGAATAGTGATCAAAGAGTTTGAGATTTACAACCTACTGTTAGATCTAGGTTAAAAGTGGTAGACAAACAAACACACACACACACAGCACCTATTAGTTTCTGTCTACCACATACACTCTCAAAGCTTTGTTCAACCTAGGGTTATAGTAGAAGATACATGCCCAAGGTGCTGTACATTGGAATTAATATGTACAGGATGAACAGAATCAAGAATACCCTTGTGGCCATAAACAAGAAAATGAAAATAATTTACCACTGTAGACTTAAAGGACTTGGTTTGATATTCTGAAAACATTACTGAACAAAATAGGCACCTGAAGGCACCTATAACAATAAGATTAGGGCACTACTATGAAATAAATCTGTATCATAATGATAATTGTTCATTTCAGATAATCAAATAAAAAAAAATGTCAGGCTTACTTCTGCCTTTCAAGCTACTGAAGATAAGTAGCATTAAGTTACTTATTGAAAATATGAACAAAAAACCTTAAAGACTGCATATAGTTAGATCACTTTTCAGTCACATGATTCCTGATTCAGTCCCAAGTGCTGTACCTTGAGCAAGTAGCTTCTACTGTACTCTTGAGTGAGTGGAATTTAGTAGACAGAAACCTATTATTTGTGTTTGTATACCAGGGTGTCTAGTTGTGTCCCTCTGGCAAAAAAAAGGCAAGTTAGCCAATATTTTTGGGAGGGTCATACCACCCATAAAACACATGCATTGGATGTGTTTCACTTCAGTTTTATTATCAGTTAATTAATTAATTAAATGCCTTTCATCGCAGCATGAGGATGTGTCCCTTGTGCATTTGCTCTGTGCTGATATGAATGTGACAAACTCGAAGGTTACTAAATTTCCTAATTTTCTTTCAACTCCATTAATAGATGTAAAAATGTAAAGTTATTAGATTAATATCCAACTTAATTAATTATGAAACTGTTGTTCTCTTAAATCATTTTTTGCTGTTCTCTTGACTCTATTTGCATTAATCCATGTTGCAATATTCTTCTAGCACCGCATATAAATCAAAGAAGAGAATCATGTAGTCCAACACAAAGTGGAAGTTCTGGTGTTTCAGGGGTTGATGAAGAGCTCGACGCTGGTAAATAGATTGGCTTTTTGCTTGCTTTTCAAGATTATGTTAGTTAACAAATGGATATCATTTCCAAATTCTCTCTCTCTCTCTCTTTCCTTTATATATCACCACTTAATTTACATTTTTTGAACACTAAAATATTAATCCACTGTGTCTCATGGAGAAAATTCTTTAAAGAGAAAACAAAATATTTTAAGACATTGAGATGGCTTGCTTAAAACAATTTCTCCTGACCCTTTGGATATTTTCTTTATTTTTAAAAATAAAAAATTGGTCCCAAAATATTGTAGGATTATTAAACAGCCTATGTAACGTAGAACAATGTCTTATTGTTGTTGTTTATTCATTGACATCTCCTTACATATTTTGATTAACTCCTCATCCACATTGCTGAAGGTTTTACAACCATTTATTGCGCAAAGTATTTTAGTTCACTGATTAAAGGTATTCCTTTGTCGAAAAAATGATAAAAATAACCATAATTTGTGAATGTAAATTCTCGCTGTTCTGCATGCACATGATGATTAATTACTGGTTTGGTAGACATCAGGAAGTAATTTATTTGCTGATATCTATTAGCAAGAGCTATCACTCTTGTTTAGCTTCATTGACCTGAGGATACTTTTGACGAAGAGAGACAACTAGGTTGAAATGCCACAGTGTCTCAAAGTCCACTTACGTCAATGAATTGAGTGTGTTGTGAACACACATCATCTAAAGGGAGAAGGTGTTCTCCAAATATGAGATACAACCAATTAATATATTCATGTTTGGGCCTCCTTCAACATATTAAGAATAAATAGCTACATCATTGTCATAATTTTTATGAACTTCAAAAATGATTGCAAAGTATCAGTGGAATATATAATTACAATTGCGGAAGTTCACTAACTATGAAATATAATTTAGATTTATTGATAATGTTTTACTATTTAATTTTGTAGGTTTTCATTCGGTAAACAGTATTGTAAAACGATTTGAGAAAAGTCCAGGGGAAAATGAAGATGAAAGGCACAAGTAAGTTTGAATATGCCACACTTTTCTGAATATATAGTTTGTACCATGCCTTTTATTTTCTTGCTTTTTTCAAGTTTAAAATTTAATATGTTCCATATTATTTGCTCTGTCAGTAATTCAGATTACTAATTCCACATATCGCATTTCATCTCAATGTAAGGAGTAGACACCAGATTTTCTGGGTAGATTCATCTATCCTCTTACAGAACTTAGGATTAAGAATTAGTTTTCTTGAAGACTTGTGAAAACGTTTGTCATTGTTTTCATCAATTAAGGCAACGAGCTGGCGAAATCTTTAGAGTATCAGACAAAATGTTTAGCAACATTTCTTTCAGCTATTTATAGTCTGACTTCAAATACCGCCGAGGTCAATTGTGCCTTTCATCCTTTCAAGGATGAAATTAAGTATCAGTATAAGTATAAAATAAGTATCAGTCAAATACTGGGGTCAATGAAATCAACTTGCCCCTTTCCCTCAAAATTGTTGGCCTTGTGCCAAAATTAGAAAGACTTATTTTCATTGAGGAAAAAAAAAATTTGGTTTATTCTCTTCATTTAAAAAGAAAGAAAACATTTTATTGCTTTTGGTATTGTATGTTTCTATTCTGAATCATTTAGTGGATTTTATTTTTGCTTTGCAGACGTGCTACTGATTTAGGGCGTTCAGAGAGCTTAAAAGACCGGCCTGACCAGGTAAATCATCTTATATTTTTAACTCTCTTCTCTTCTTAAAAGATGACGACAGTTTAGTGTTAGTGATTGTATAGTTATGGTTGTCATCTGAGAGATTTGGAATACATAAACACAAGACATAGAAAGCATATTTCATTTGATATGACAGTTTTGTCTTTCTCATAAGTACAAATACACATTCACTCCACATCTAACCCCATCTAATCTTGGACAGCACACAACTAAAAAAACCTTCACCCTTTAACTGCGAAATGATGCTAAATATCTACCAAAAAATAGAATTCATATATTCTGAAAGTCATATTGCCTCAATGAAATTGATAAATGTCAACAAAAAATAGTTTCAAACATAACATTTCTCAGCAAAAGATAGATTGGTATATAAAACTGCTTTCTGCAGTTAAGAATAATGAAATGTTGAATGAATATATCTAATTTCTGCAATAAATAAGTTTTTAAGTTGCTACAAAGGCTTGTCCTTGCAGCCTCTAGTCTTTCCTCACAATCTGACATATATAACACTGGATGACTGCCTCTACATCTGGGAGAGCACTGCTGCTACACCCATGAACTGATTGGACACACTCCAACTTCTGGATCTCAAATGTACTGTCTCTTCACTCTGCTTCTTCTATCACTCCTACTAGGACCTCTGTTCCTCTGAACTAGTTAATTACATACCACATCCACTTAGGTCTACCTACCGCACTTGTTTCTTCTCTTTACATCACTCAGACTGTCTTACATCCTGGACTCCACACTGACCACTTCAAGCTCATTATTTTATCTAATCCTTCCTCCTCCGTTTGTCAATTCCTTCCCTGCATAGGCACAAGTGTGTCTAGTAGGCATGGGCATGGCTATGTGGGAGCTTGCTTCCCAGCTACGTGGTCCTGAGTTCAGTCTCACTGTGACACCTTGAGCAACTGTCTTCTCCGATAGTTGTGGGTTGACCAAAGCCTTTTGAGTGGATTTGGTAGGTGAAAACTGTAACAAGCCCATTGTACACACACATATATATATATATATATACACACACGTGAGTGTGTATATTTTTGGTTGTGTGTACCCTTTCCTGACATCATGTAATGGTTGTAAACCAACATCACCATCAAACAAACAATGTTGTTCATTTCCAGTCTTCTGTGAAAATTGTGTCCAGTCATGGGGAAATATTAATTTGCTTGGAAATAGTTGAGGCTTGGTGACAGAGAGAGCATTACTTTGTAGAAAATCTGCCTCAACAAATTCTATCTGACCCATGCACGCATGGAAAAGTGGACATTAAATGATGATGATGTCAACTTACAGATGTTCAAGAACATAAACCTTATATATATATATATATATATATATATATGTATCAGCAGTTTCAAAGGCATAACAATGGCATAAACACTACAAGTTTTCTCTTGACATTTTGTTAACTGTTATGCGATTGAGAATGGTATTTATTTGTTTACATCCATTTTTCTATACTGGCATGGGTTAGAGGTGTAGATATTATCATGGCATTGTTTTACAGCCTTGTGTCCTTCCTGTTGCTAACTTTATCTGTTTTTCAAGTAAGGGGTCTCTTATTCAACTTGTCTTCAAAGGTGCAAAGCCAGTGGGTGATTTGTTGACAGGGACAATGACAACAACATCACTGTTTGTCGCTGAGCAATTTTCAGAGAAGTACAAATGTAAACAGATACACATGTTCATGCACACATACAAAAATACAAGGTTTTGTTTGGCTTGGGGCTTAGGACAATGATCCTACAGGACAATGGACTTGTAAATATAGGTACTGATTAAGAGTTTAGTGTAGTTGTTTATCTAGTGGGTGCAAACTCAAGCCATAGGCCAGTCTTCTTTATGTATATGTGTGTGTGTATATTTATGCTGTTGTCTATATATATATATATATGCTGATGCCACGTAAAAAGCACCCAGTACACTCTGTAAAGTGGTTCGCGTTAGGAAGGGTATCCAGCCATAGAAACCATGCCAAAACAGACAATTGGAGTCTGGGCAGTTCTCTGGCTGGCCAGCTCCTGTCAAGCCATCCAAACCATGCCAGCATGGAAAATAAACGTTAAATGATGATTTGCTTAAGGTAACTTACAGTGGGAGTGAAACCAAAACCACATGGTTGGAAAACAGACTTCTTAACCACACTGCCTACACTTTTATTATTTCATGTCCTTCATTGTCTCTTTCTTTATCTAACTACAACGTATATATATATATAATTAATATATTAAGATGTCCTAGGACATAACAGGTTGTAATGCTAACCAATAAAGAAAAAATATATAGATCACGGAACATGATATTATGGTGCAAAAGACACCTGCATTACAAGACCTGTGTAAGATACTTTCATACATGTTAGCAATAGGAATTCAATGTCCTCATAAATATATATATATAGAGAGAGAGAGACAGACAGACAGACAGACAGACAGACAGACAGAGACAGGGGGTGGGGTGCAAAGCTCTTCCATACCACAATAAAGTAACTAAAAGTATGCATAGGATTGCAAGTGATTGGTTAACAGACACCAGGGCAGCTGTAAGATGTTTGTAGATAACAATAGCCAGTACACAGAGATGGTTTTTCTTTGAGAAATACTTTCATTGGTTTTAATAGATTGCTGGAAATCAGTTTTACTCATTGTATTTTATACAAGAGAAAAGTAATGAAATCGTATTGGAACCTAGTCAAAATAAATTGCTGCCAAGTTTTGGAAGTTGGTGGTATTCAGGAACCGTGAAGAAACTTGGTATTCAGCTTTGAAATAATTAATTTTTAAGGTAACAAGAACACATAACTAAGTTAACACACATACACACACGTGCACCACAGGCTTCCATACAGTTTCTATTGAGTTTCTCTCTACCAAATTTCACTCTGGGATTGAGCCTGAAACTACGTGGTTTGGAAGTAAACTCCTTAACCACACAGCCACACCTGCACCTACACCCACAGTAGACTGATGCGCATGAATGTAGGCAGTACAATTATAGTTCATCTTAATGAGATATTTAATCAATGAGAGTGTACAGTGACACAACAGGTGATCTACACTGACTAAACAATCAATTATCTGTTAGAAAGTGTTTCTAACCTTCTAATCTTCTAAATCAGTTTTAGTTATAAACCCAGGTTTGCTTCAATGTGAAGATAGAAATACATTCTTCTATAGAATTAATTACATATGTCCCTATGTTGTTTAACCCTTTTGTTCCCATATTTCTGTTGAAATATGCTGCCTTTGTCTCAATTTTAAAAATAATGAATTTAGTAAAATATCTTTGTCAATATTAAGTTGATGTTTGGAGCATAAATTAACATTAAATTTTAATTAAAGATTTGAATTTAGATCACTTCAAAACATGAAGTTTGTATCATAGAACCAGGGCTGTCTCAGGCAGTTTGGTATCAAAAGGGTGTGTGTATGTGTTTCATCATTATCTTTTGATGTTTTTTCCATGCTTGCATAGGTTGGACAAGTATTCTCCAACATGTCATCCTGCCACTTATTGTCTTCTGTTGTTACCTCCTTTGTGAGGTTCAGTTTCCTGAGATCAGCCTTCACCACTTCTGTGTATGTCTTCCTTGGTTTACTTCCTCCATTGGATCCTTCCACATGAATCTCCTGACACTTCTTCACTTACCTAGTATCATCCATGCCTATTACATACCCCTCACACTTGCACACTACAACTGATTTTTATTATACCCAGTTTTTCTCAGTTCATCTGCACTTTGTCATTCATGCTCTGTAATGCTATCCATTCCATGGACCATACTCACCTTGTTTCTTTCCAACCTTTGCACATCTGCATTCACTGCCTAAATCTCACTCTGAGAGAAAATCCCCCTGCTGTCAGCAGAGGTAGTTGTTCCCTGAACTTTTTCCACCCTATTTATTTCTGGCCACAACACTTTCAGTACCCCTTCCCCTACTACTGATTAGGCCATCTAGGAAACAGAAGCTATCAACTTCTTCTATGTTTGTATGTATGAGTATGCATTTAGTGTTTGCAGGTACTTCTGTATAATGGTTTCTGATTTAGGCACAAGGCCAGCCATTTCGGGGGAGGGGTTTAGTCGATTACATCGACCCCAGTTTCTTAAACTGGTACTTATTTTATCGACCCCATTATATTTGACAGAGTAATCTGAACGCCAAGGGGTTAAAGTGCCCAAGACACGCTATATACCACGACCACGTCATTATGTCTTCAGGAATTAATAACTTAATGAAAGAAATAACTTGTAGAAAGTAAGATAGTTCGAGGACGTTTAGTACCAATAAGGAGGCAATGAATTTTAAAAACGAACGCCCTGTCTCATCAATAGCAAATGCACCATGAAGCTCCTATATAGAGTTTAAGCGTCGGCCAGGAAGAACGTTTATTCAAGAATGGCGAGTAATGAGAAGCTTACAACATCGTTCTCCACACGTTTTAGGGAGCATAGTTAAATGGTTTGATGTGTGACGGACTGTAATCCGTATAAGAGGTTTGTAAAGCACTAGGTCCACAGCAAAACTACATTTTGTAATGAAAACAGTTACTATCAAGTACATATATCACTACTTAAAAACAGACACACACACACACACACAAACATATGTATTTCATTATTCCACATATGTGTGTATGTTTTTGAATTTTTTATATCGACACAGATAACGGGTTTTAACAACGGATGCATATATAGTGTTCATGTAACGTGGAATCGGTAAATTGAGTCGGAGTAGGACGGACGTAGCTACATTGAAATTCTTTCCAAATAGAGTGGCGCCCACCATCTTAAAAACTCTTCATGAATTATTAATCTATTCTAAACCATACCAAATGCTTGCCGCCTCATCTCCAACATATTATTTCTGAGAGACAGAAGACCAGAGAGGAAGAAGACAAAGAGAGAGAGAGAGAGAGAGAAGAGAGAAAGACAGGGAAAGTCTGATTAAGAGAGAGAGATGAGAAGGAAAGGGAAAGTCTTATTAATAGAGAGAGAGAGAGAAGCGAAAGTCTGATTAAGAGAGAGAGAGAGAAGAGAAGGAAAGGGAAAGTCTGATTAAGAGAGAAAGAGAGAAGAGAAAGACAGGGAAAGTCTTATTAATAGAGAGAGAAAGAGAGAGAGAGAGAAGCGAAAGACAAAGAGAGAGAGAGAGAGAGAGAGAGAGAAGCGAAAGTCTGATTAAGAGAGAGAGAGAAGAGAAGGAAAGGGAAAGTCTGATTAAGAGAGAAAGAGAGAAAAGAAAGACAGGGAAAGTTTGATTAAGAGAGAAAGAAAGAGAAAGACAGGGAAAGTCTGATTAATAGAGAGAGAAAGAGAGAGAGAGAGAGAGAGAGAGAAGAGAAAGACTCAAAAAGTCAAGTGCGCCTTTGTGTCTGTATCTGAGTGTATTGTTCTGTGTGTGTGCATGTGTATATACGCTGTGTAGTTGTATCAACTTGCAGGATGTGTTTTGTGTGGTGTGTGTGAGTGTGTGTGCGTGAAAGTATTTGAATTTGATATATATGTATGAGTGTATGTGTGTGTGTGCGTGTGTGTCTGTATGTGTGTGTGTCTGTGTGTGTGAAAGTATATGAATTTGTGTGTGATTGTATGTTTTTTCGTGCGTGTATGTATATGTATATATATA